>JAMKPZ010000551.1:0-83076 GCA_024699675.1 Amphibolis antarctica | reverse complement strand
TTGATTTATTGTATTTTTATATTAACATCATATTGCATGATAAGAAAATAATTTTATAATTTTTTATAATTTTATATTTATTTTAATATATTTTTTAAGTTGTATATATTGTATATAGTTTGTTGATTTGAACTTGTTAATAAATAATATATAGTTACAAATTTCATCTTTAATTATTTTTTAATATTTATAAATTATATTAATTTTTAATAAAATAAAAAATAATTAAAATTTACATCATATCGGTTTTGACACGACCTAACACGAGCCCAAAATAGACCATGCCATTGACATGCGTAGCAACAAAGATAATTTAGCTTCAACAAGTTCACTTTCTGGTAATCTTTTGATAATGTTTTCACACCAACACAAAAGAATAACATCTTTCAGAAAACAAAAATAATATGAAAATGTCACTTGAAAATCAAGTTAGGCTAATTTTTATGAAATACATCACCGGTTTTTTCAATTTTTGTTATATTGAATTTTATTTTGATATACAGAATTTAAGAAAATTAAGTCTTTGTAATAAAATCAATATATCGTTCGCATTTCACCAATTTATATCAATATATTGCCTTAAGAAATTTTATTATTTTTATATTAATTTAATCATATCAGATAAATTCATAATCCTAAAACCCTGGGCGCGGCCCGCCCGACCAGACGAGACGACCGTCTTCTGACTCCTCCGTCCACGGTCGCCGACGCCGTTCCACCTCCTGTAACCCGCCGCACCTGCTTCTCCCAAATAAAAGGTCCGTAACATTCTGCTCCTCACGTGTACGGCCGTGTACGGTGTACCTTGCGGGGGCCGCCGCCACCGAAAACAATATCCATAATTCTTGTCCGGCAAGAGAGGCAATGTGAATGTGGAAGGGGGGACGAAAGGCAGTTGCAACTGAAGAATGAAGTACTGTTCTCTCTCCGACGATCGCATACCACTCAATCGCCTATCGATCCTAATTTCCCCAGGTTGATATGCTGTTCTTGCCGTAGTTGGTGGCGTCAGTGGATCCCTAACTCCAGCGATCAGTTTCCCGTGATGCTCCATTTATCGCGTTCTACGCGTTCTTTTTTTCGTGGAGCCATCGATGGAGTCCCTCGGCTTGTATGGCATCTTCATCGTTATGGAAATGCTACAGCTATAAATCAGCAAGGTTGTTCTATTTTCCATTTGAATGTGATGTCTCTCGTTAGTGGTACCGTTCCTTTTTCAGATAGTTATCCATACTTTTGCAATTTCATTGGATAGTGTGAATTTCTCGCCATGGATGTTCTGCTTTTCGGCGAAAAGCAATGAAAAAGCTTAAGCACATATCTAAATGCTGGGTACGGGTGATTCTTTCCTTGTTGTAACTTGAGGGTAACAAGAGATGATAGGTCTTCTGCGATGGTAATTGCAGGGGGAAAATATTTCTTTACGAGATAAATATCTAATGAGGATATCTCCATTTGGTACTTGATTTACAAAATCGTAGACTCATGGCTGGACTTAAACCTCGTTTCTCCAAAATTTGTCTTTCTTTTGTTCTTTTCAAAGCTTGTTAGAATGAAATCTCCAATCTTGCAATGATGCTGTGTAGTGATTAAGGGAATTTTTTAGGTTATTTAGAAAACTGAGAAGCTCTAAAGAGTGCAATTAAGATCTGATAGCCATTGTGTGTTCATATTTATATATTTTCTTAAGCGAGAAGTATGGCAAAGACTGCACAACTGTATGAAAATGTTCAACTAGAAATATTTTTATTCCTAATCATGCACTATCTATTATATTGATTAACTCTGCACTTGCATATTTTATTTTTGTTGATATCTATGGCTTTGCAAAATGAATTCAATTTTCTGAACAGGCTTATATATCTACATATTGACATGCCACATATTGCATTCAAGGAAGTTCTCATCATCCATAGATGAAACTACAAAACAGTCTGGAAAGAGTGATGGGACTAGTAATGGTGGCCATGGCCGCCACACAGATGTCATTGGCAAGGAGAATGTAAAAAACAAGATCGATAAAATTTGCCATATTTTGGACAATGAGCCTTGGGGTGCAACTGTAGAAGATTCTCTCTCTGCTGTAGGCAACCATTATCAATCAGAAATTGTAATTTCTGTACTAAAGAAGCAAAAGAAATTGACTCCTGCGCTCAATTATTTCAGATGGGTGGAGAAGAAATCTTGCCAAGTACACCATCCTGGGGCATATAATTTGATTCTAAAGATAATGGTAAACAATAAAAGTTTTGATGGTCTTAAAAAGATGTTGGAAGAGATGAGACTTGCTGAATTTGGGCCATCAAATGACACTTGTATTGAGGTAGTCACTTGCTTTATCAAGTACAGAATGTTGAGAGAAGCTGCTGCATTTATTCAAACAATGCGAAAACTGAAATTTCGTCCTGCTTTTTCATCATATACAATGCTAATAGGTGCTCTTGCTGATGCAAAGGAACCGGATCTAGCACTTACCATGTTTCAGCAAATGCAAGAAATAGGATATGAAGTTAACATTCAGTTATTTACAACACTTATTCGTGTATTTGCAAAGGATAGCAGATTTGATGCAGCACTGTCTTTGCTAGATGAGATGAAGAGCAATTCACTTGATGCAGACATTGTTCTTTACAATGTCTGCATAGACTGTTTTGGGAAGGTAGGGAAGGTGGATATGGCTTGGAAGTTCTTTCATGAGATGAAATCTCAAGGCCTAACACCTGATGATGTGTCATATACTAGCATGATTAGTGTTCTATGGAAAGCAAATAGGCTCAATGATGCTGTAGAGTTGTTTGAGCAAATGGAGCTTCACAGAGATGTCCCATGTGCATACGCATATAACACAATGATCATGGGTTATGGTTCTTCTGGTAAATTTGATGAGGCATTTAAGTTGCTTGACAGATTGAAAGAGAAAGGTTGCATTCCTAGTGTTGTTGCATATAATTCCATCCTTACATGTCTAGGGAAAAAGGGCAAAGTGCATGAAGCATCTAAAATCTTTGAGGATATGAAAAAGGATGCTGAGCCAAATATCTCAACCTATAATATTCGCATAGACATGCTTTGTAGGGCTGGAAAACTTGAGGCTGCTTTTGAAGTTCAGAATGCAATGGAGAATGTTGGATTATTTCCTAACGTTCTGACCATGAATATAATGGTGGACAGGCTATGCAAGGCTCAAAAGCTTTGTGAAGCTCGCAAGATATTTGAAGAAATGGGGCAAAAAGGTTGCACCCCGGATGCTGTTACCTTTTGTTCTCTAATAGATGGCTTGGGAAGGAAAGGAAATGTTGATGATGCTTATACATTATTTGAGAGAATGTTGGATGCTGGCCACATACCAAATGCTGTTGTCTTTACCTCATTGATCAGAAATTTTTTCATGCATGGCAGAAAAGATGATGGGCATAAAATATTCAAAGAAATGAACCGCCTAGGTTGTTGTCCTGATTTGACCCTTCTCAATACTTATATGGATTGTGCTTTCAAGGCAGGTGAGCTTGAAAAAGGTCGCAGTTTATTTTGGGATATTAAAGCTCGTGGATTTAGGCCTGATTCACAAAGTTACTCGATTCTAGGACATGGGCTCATAAAAGCAGGACTTGCAAAAGAAGCCACTGAGGTTTTCTATGCTGCAAAGCAAGGAGGTTGCTTGTTTGACACCCTTGCTTATAATATATTCATTGACAGTTTTTGCAAATCAGGTAAGGTGAATAAAGCATATCAGCTTCTTGAGGAAATGAAAGTCAAGGGATATCAACCAACTGTTGTCACATATGGATCTGTTATTGATGGTCTTGCTAAGATGAATAGACTTGATGAGGCATATATGCTCTTTGAAGAAGCAAAATCTAAAGGAATAAAGGTGAACACTATTATGTATAGCAGCCTCATTGATGGATTTGGAAAAGCCGGGAGGATAGATGAAGCATATCTTATTTTAGAAGAGATGATGCAGAAAAAATGTACTCCAAATATTTACACATGGAATTCTTTATTTGATGCTTTAGTGAAAGCAGAAGAAATCAATGAAGCTCTTGTTTGCTTCAAATCAATGAAAGACATGAAATGCACCCCTAATCCCTATACCTACAGTATTCTCATAAATGGCCTTTGTCGGGTACAAAAGTATAACAAAGCTTTCGTATTCTGGCAGGAAATGCAGAAACAGGGGTTGGCTCCTAGTATTGTCACGTATACCACCATGATCTCGGGGCTTGCAAAGATTGGAAATATAGCAGATGCTAAAGAACTCTTCAAAAGGTTCAAGAACAATGGAGGTGTACCTGATTCTGCCCTATTTTGTAGCCTTATAGAGGGTTTGTGCAATGCAGATAGAGCTTTAGAGGCCTATAAACTTTTTGAGGAGACTCGGCTCAAGGGATGTGGTATTACTGCCAAAACTTGCATTGTCCTTTTGGATGCATTGCATAAAGCTGAATGTCTTGAGCAAGCTGGGATTGTTGGTGCGGTGCTGAGGGAGATGGCAAAGTCCCAGCATGTTGCTGGGACCTTGTAATGTTTTATCAGATTTTGTCAGCAAATTTTGTGGTTTGTACAGCAGCAATAATTTCAACTATCGTTTGCTTCAAGATCAATGTGGAACACAATCATGTATTCGTGAATCATTCAACAATTGCCGTTTACCCATTGCTCAGGTTTGCTTCATTCTATTCACACGAATGCCATTGTTTTGATCTTTGAAGTTTAATTATAATTTTTTACTGAAACATACAGAATATGTGTTTCACGCATATGGTGATCTTGAGATTGCTTTCCAGTTAATTGGTGAATGTGTATGTTATATCTTTGCTAATTGCCTTTGTTTAAGTCATTGGCCTTCTCTCTTTGTAGAAAATTCAGTTGATGCAATTTTTTTATGCATTTGTTGTAATTGAGATAGAATCAGGGATTCACATAGTACATTTTTGTATTGTTTCCATGATGATCAAAAGAAATCATGAACCTGACCGATCATTAATATAAAAGATTGTAAATTCTTTGGATTTTCTCAGCCCTTGTCGATGACTCCCCTTCCCAACCCTTCTAGTTCAAGAGTGGGAACCTAATGCTCTACCATGCACAACATCAAACTAATGAAATAATAGGAATGGAAATCCAATTAAACACACAATACTACATACGTTGGTAGTATCATTTTATTTTTGGGCTTGCAAAAATTGGATGCCATCATAAAAAGTTGGTGTTGTTCATAATCAACCATTCAACCAAGACACTGTACCTTTGTATGAAGTTATAAATACTGGGACCTGTTGTTCCAAATTGGAATACTGTGGTAGTAATAACATACTACTTGTGAGTTTTGAGAATAAAGTAGATATAAGTCATCTAAGTACACTCCTTAATTAACATTGATGATGTAAATTTTGTGAATAAATAAAATGGCACTTATGTTGTGCATCTAATGCAACATGCCATTTGATCTTCTATCATAAAATTCTTATTATTTATTATCGTCTCTTGTTTTCATGAAAAGAATAATTTGTTTATGGTTTTTCACTAACAATATTCTTGTTATCAACAATTTTTCTAATTTTTCTTAAGTTATTGAGGTGTCCACTAGGGATGTTGTAGCCTACACAGCTGGGGACCATCAGTCAGGGGACATTTATCACAAAATTTTGTTTCAAATAACCAGATCTTAACTGGGTACATTTTTGGATCCTAAAAGAGATCCACCATTTTTAAGGGAAATAAAGCAAAAATATCCCTTATTCTTCGCATTCCACCTACTTCTACAGCTGGCAACTCCTCCATCCAGCCGGCTCCTTCAATGATATTCAAACATCAGTCAGCTTCCTCCAATGATTTTTAAACGTCTGATGGCTTTTCTGACAATCTTCTGTGAGTCTCCCAAATGTGACAATCCTCTCCAGCACATATTCCTCTTCTTTGGGCATGGTCTCCACTCCAACATGCCGTTACAAGATAAGTTATTGACGAATATGTTGATGAAATTGAGAAGGATGAGAGTGAATGGTACTTGATGGTTCAGATTCGTGTTTATCTACAATGTTGACTTATGAGACATTTACTTATCATCTATCTTTGAACTCATTATAATTCATGAGTGACATCATTGTATGTCAGGAAAAAAAAAAGGCACGTTGGTATCATCTATCTTTGATTAAGCTTTTGAAAAAAAAGACAGTTTTGCGTTGGTATCACTCTTTCGGGACAAGGTTACTGTGAGGTTTGGTGCCATATTTTTTATTTAAATATACGAGGTTAAAGTAATCGTATATATATTATAATTACATGATTATAAATATAGAATGAATTTTTTATTTAAATTAAATCAGTGATGTTACATATTACATTGTATATTTTTATTTTATCTTATATGATTTATTAAAATTATAAATTATTATCGATAAAATTAAAAGTTCAATTTTGACCTCTTGCAATTATTAAAAGTATTATTATTATTATTATTATTATTAAAGAGTTAATTTTCAAGTGACATCACTATTTAGTGATACCTAATTTTAAGTTATTTTCTTATATATATACGATAAAGAAAGATCAATGAAAAATTCAAGAGCCAAATTGAAGAAAAAATTCAAAAAAATAATAGTGTCACAAAAACTTTAACAAAAATATCAGTTAAATGAAAGGAGTTATAGTATACACAAAAATAAGATAATAATTATATTGGTTAAATGAGTTATTGAAAAATTTAGATTATTTAAATTTAATTTAAATTATTAAATTTAAAAAAAATTAATGATGTCATTAGAAAGTATTTGTTATTACTATTATTATTATTATTATTATTAAGAGACAAACGACCCCCTTTCCAGGTCACACTCTTCGTCCCTGCTATGCACGCCCAGCTGACGGAGGAGCTCATGAATGGCCTTCGCTTGACGATGTTCTTCGTCGCCGACGGCGAACCCGTGGACTTCGCCGGCGACCTCCATCCAACTCATCCCAACGTCCTTTCTAACTCCTGCCTCTCTCATCTTCCCGATGATTCCAGCTCTCTCCTTCCACGCCGCTCGAGAAGAACATATGTTGGCAAGCAAAACGTAGGCGGCGGGGGATTCAGGCTCCACGCGCAGCAGCCGTTCGGCGGCGTATCGTCCAACCTCCAGATTGCCGTAGATGCCGCAGGCGCCGAGCAACGACTGCCAGATAAGTGCATTGGGCCTTACCGGTAAGCTCTCGATAAAAGCTTTTGCCTCGTCCAATCTTGCAGCTCTGCCAAACATGTCGATCACGCAAGCATAATGCTCAATTGTAGGGCTGATTCCGTAGTCTTCGTGCATGCACCTCAGGTATTCCATGCCCTTGTCGACAGCGCCGGCATGGCTACAAGCATGGAGGAGTGACAAGAACGTAACGTCTGTTGGTACAATGCCTTCCGATCTCATGTTCTCGTACAGCCTAAGCGCTTCTGAACCAAGACCGTGCCGAGCGAAAGCTGCGATCATCGAGTTCCACGTCATTGAATTTCTCTGCGACATTTCGTCGAACACCCTCACCGAGCACGGCAAGTCTCCGCATCTGGAGTACATGTTGATGAGCCCATTCGCCACGAAGGGGTTCGCGCCGAATCGTGCCTTGATCACCAGCGAATGCAATTGCCTGCCCAAGCTTAACGGAGCACAACCTCCAAACGCTCTGAGCGCTGCGGAAACGATGTCCGCGTCGATCTCAATACCTTCTCGCATCATTTTCACCAAGAAGCTCAATGCCTTCTCTTCCATTCCATTGTGTGCATAACCCGCGAGGATCACCGTGTGTGACACCTTATCTGGTTCTTCCAAGGATTCAAAAACGCTACAAGCGTCCTCAATCGCGCCACATTTCGAATACATATCCATCACCGCACTCTCCACGCATGATTCGCGCTCGACGCCGGCTTTCACCGCCAGAGCATGGATCTGCCGTCCTTCCTTGAACCCCCGCGTACCGGCACACGCCAACAACGAGCTGGTGTACGTCAAAGAATTGGCCGCCACCGCGTGCGACCTCATGTCGCGAAAAAAACCCAAACTCTCCGTATAAAGCTCGCTCTGCAGAAGCCCCGACACCATCGCAGTCCAGGTAACGACATTCCTGTTGGGCATTTCATCGAACACTTTCCTCGCCGCCGCTCCACACCCACATCGGAAGTACGCCGTCACCAACGCATTGCCCACCGAGATCTCCAAGGCATACCCACATGACACCACCACCTTCTGCATCATCCCAACCACGCAGATCAGCTCCGGCCCCACGCACGCCGCCAGCACCGTGGTCAGAGTAGCATGATCACACCCGGGAAAGACGTCGTCCCTGAAGAAGCGGAGACCGGAGGCAAGACCCCGGTTGTGGAAGTGGGCCGAGAGCACGGAGTTCCAGGAGACGGTGTCCCTGTGGGGCATGTGGTGGAAGACCTTGACGGCGGAGGTGAGATCCCCGCACCTGGAGTACATGGTAATGAGGGAGTTGTAGATGACGATGACGTTACGGTGGTCGGCGCGTTGGAAGAGGGTGGTGTGTTTTACGATGGTGGCGTGGAGGGAGGAGCCAAAGCGGAGGCTGCCGGCGTGTCCGCAGGTGGAGAGGAGAGTGGAGAGGTTCCTGTAATTGGTGAGAGCACAGATGGCAATGACATTTCTCATGTCTGCCTCATCCTAACTTACCTCGCAAACAACGGTAAAATGTAAGACAAAAGTTTTATTTGGCAAAATTTATATTTTTTAAGTTGATATATTTTTTAATTTAATAAAAAAAAATTATAATTACAGTAAAAAAATTTACTTTTATTATATCATTTGTTAAAATATATAGTCTATATAGTAAAAATCTAAGGCATATATGATATAAGAGAATATGTGTATGGTATAAGAGATTTTAAGTTATATATGCTATAAGAGATTATGTATCTGAATTGTGAGAAAATTTACTATATATCATCTCTTTTGTCGTAAGTTTGGATTCTTTGGATAAAATATGAGGGTTTGTATATTTGAAAAGAGAAAATGCATTTTAGTGATAACATTAGAATTATTTTTCTAGTGATACCTTAATTTAATGGTCTAGATTAAATTTAATTTATTTAAATTTTTTAATAACTTATTTAACTAATATAATTTTAATTTCCTTCTTCATGTACACTGTAACTTTTATTGTTTAACTAATATTCCTAAACTTGATGGTCAACATTATATTTAATGGCTCTAACGACAATTTCTTCATCTCTATTAGTCAGAAAATTGTAAATGTTTTTATTAAAATTCTTACAATACACCACTATCCATTTGAATCTCTTCTTCATTGTCCATTGAATCTCGCCTCCTTGATCTTCCTCAATTATATATATATATAGAGAGAGAGAAAAAAAAAAAAAAAGATTTAAAGTTGTGTACTATTAGAAAAACAATTATAGTTATGCTACTAGAAAATTAACTCCCACTTAAGAAATATATATAAAAAATAGTGAAAAATAATATATCAAAATGTTCACTATTTTTTGTTATATTTCATATTTTTCAAAAACCACAAACTCATCTTTAAAGATGAGTAAAGATGAGTTTACTCGTTAACACTGTGATATAAAATTTGTCATTTGTTATTTTTTAACACTGCGATCAGTTTACTCGTTAACCACAAAATTTGTCATCATATTCATCTCGTATATTCCCCCACTTGCAAGCATCATTTCTTGCCTTCGATCTTGTTGTGTAATGTACCATTGCATGCATGTTTGAATTTTTACTCTGCTCCTGTCTTGGGATTGCCTATTACAAGAACGTTGATATAAAAAACCACATGACTTATTATGATTTTCACTCGCCAAAGTGATATCTCTTGATTACTTTCACTCGTTAACACTGTGAAATTGCAAAGTCTATTTTCGCTCTGATTTACCAATACTGTGAGTTTCATGTATATATATTTTTTAACATATAAATACTTATCACTTTACTTATTATGTAATTTCAATTTTATTCATAAAATTAATTTTAACTTTAATTCTATCTAATTTTCAAAATTCAAGTCTTCCCAAACGCGCCCTTTGTGTTATTAAAAAGATAAAAACCACGAACAAGTTCCACAGGCGAAGGTTCAAATCCCGGCGATGGAAGCTTTTCCAAATTACATAAAAATTTTCAAATGTAAACGATGTTACAGATGAAAAACAAATATCGTTAACGGATCCATTGTCGTCTAGTCCGGTTAGGATACCTGGCTTTCACCCAGGCGACCCGGGTTCAAATCCCGGCAATGGAAGTCTTTTTAATTTAGAAAAGTTTTATTTTCATTTAAATCATTATTATCACGGCTGTTAAATACTTCAAATCACATCAATTTTAGATAACGTTTTCTAATTGAAATAAATAACATACCATCATTTTTTATTTAATTTTCAGTCAATTATACTTTCCCCTAACCTTAAATTAACTAATCTCTAATCAATAATGAAAAATATTATTTTGTATTTTTGTATTAATCCATCTTAGATTTTCTTTTAAAAAAAAATTAACCAAATTACTATCTAATTTTAAAATTTAAAAATGTTTTTTTTTAAAATATTTTGATACTTATATTAAAAACAGTTAATTAAAAGCATGTTATAAAGTCGTCAGGAGATTTACGAAATTACGACGTAAAAAAGGGGAAAAAAAGAAGAAGGTAAATCTCATTTTACAAGTGACATAACATACGTATTATATTATTATTAAAGAGCTAAATCTTTAGTTAGAGTTGTTTTTTAGTAGTGTCTATTTTTAAGTTATTTTTTCATATATATATATACAATAAAGAGAGATCAAAGAGAAATTCAAACTACAATAAATAAGAGATTTAAAAGATAATAAAGGAAATATTTAAGAAGGCAGTGATACAAGAACTTATCAAGAACATCTACGATGCCAATAGAGGTAAAGAGAAAGATGTTATTACTAAAGATTCATTCATGAACGTCACTCGTAGTTCCCGGAAGTACTTTCAATTTCCATCACACTTTTTACATTCTTCAATCTACTCTTTTCATTATTTTATTATCATATCTTTCATTACATTAACATTTATTTACTTTAAACAAAATTATTTTATAATTTAATTAAAATAACTAAATATATACAACATATTTAAACAAAATTATTTATGAGTTTGTAACCATATAGGGTCTCGTGGTCACATGCGATAATCATACAAAACCTCATGGAGGAACATCTGTCAACCAGAGTGAGGGTGGAGGTTGAGGATTGTGCACGGAGGAAAGCCAAATGTGGGGATCGCGTGCGAAGGAGCCGATGAAGATGAGGATTGTGCAAAGATGAGTTGACAAAGGTGAGGATTGTATGTAGAGGAGTCGACGAGAGCAAGGATCATGTGCAGAGGTGCTAGTGAAGGTGAAAATTGTGTGCAGACAAGGGCAACGATGAAGAGCGAGGACTTCAGAGATCATAGACATCAGAGAGTGTGCTACGTGTACACGCGAAAAAACACGTTCCACGGCGAAGCATAAAAAAAATCGATTTTTTTCACTCTTGAAGTATCAAAGTGGGTCATCTAAACGGATTTTAAGTCATCTAATATAATATTTCATAAATACGAACTTAGAAACATCAAGGTGATAATAGTTACAATGTAAACAAAAAGAAAGATAAAAAATTAAAATAATTTAAATTTAATCTAAATTATTAAATTAAAATATCACTAAAAATAATGATACCATGGGAAAGCATTCACCCTCGTATAAATTTTTATATCTAATTTTTTATTTATTATTTATTATATTACTTCATTTGTTAACTTTCGGGCGTATCTCTGATCTCTCTCGACAAGCCTGCCGGCTCCCGTAAGAAGCTTGCTTTGTCATTTTAGGGTTTGTGAATCGGACTTCTCTCATTCCTGGAAAATCTAGGGTTTATGCATTGAAGGCCGAAGAAGATGGTGCGTATGCGTCTTCTCCCTTGTCCTTTTCACGTTCTTTTTTTCCGTGATCTGATTGTAACGTGGTTCCTTGTTTGTGTCCCTGCAGCTTCCACTTTCTCTACTGAAGACGGCGCAAGGCCACCCAATGGTAAGAAGCTCGTCTATAAAGATTTGTGTGCCTTTACGTTTTCCCTTTTGAAGATTTTTATTTTCGACAATCCATTTTTGTGAAAACCGCAGTTGGTGGAGCTGAAGAATGGGGAGACATACAATGGTCACCTTGTGAACTGTGACACATGGATGAACATCCACCTCCGTGAGGTCATCTGCACCTCCAAGGCACGTCCCGCCCTTTTTTTTTCATTGTTTGTTCATTGCATTATTTGGTTCGGTAGGGCTGAGAAATGAGAATGTTTGGGTTCTGCTGTAGGATGGGGACAGATTTTGGAGAATGCCGGAGTGTTATATTCGCGGGAACACAATAAAGTACCTTCGTGTTCCTGATGAGGTATGTCAGCAGCAATCATCTTTTTTGCTATTTCTTCTGGTTAACACACACACTTGAGTTCAGATGTTAATGATGACTACCTCCTTGCTGTCATTGAATTGTTTTTTAAGTAGCAAATTTCCTGTTTATTATATACTATATAGGCCTTTATCTACTAATTAGCATTTTTATAGTGTTAAGAAAAATACGATGTTCAACTTAAATTTTTGTTTGACCAATGTTCCTTTATACAATTCAGAATTGTTTTTTAATCTCTCTAATTGTTGGTTGTTTGCATTGAGAATTGAAGTGTAATTCTGGGTTTTGGGTTGAAGATATTAGGAGTATGCCTAATAGGGTTTAGGAGTATGAATGATTGCTATAAAAGTAAAATCAATTGATTGATTGAATTAATACTCTTTTGCATGCAAAGGACGATATAATCTAGCATCCCACTTAGTACCAATGATAACCATGAAGGATTGGTACAAAGTAATAGGATAATCTTTGTAATATGAGGTAGAGAAGCTACAACTTCATCTTGTGTCATGACATATTTCTCCTATTTTTGTAGAATACATAGAAAAGCCTTTGTAATATTGTAAAGAATGCCATTTATGGCAATATTTTTTCCAACAATCACCATTGGCACTTACATCTTCATTCCTCTCTCCTCTCTATAATTTCTCTCTCCTCCTCCAAGCATTGGAGGAACCCAATAATAGCACATTCATTAGTCCATGTAGAGGATATTTTGTTTCATTCAAAAATGGGTTCATGGAGAAGTGGATGTTTTGCACATTGATCAATTGTGATCCATGCGTCAATGAATAGGCATCAACACCTTTGCTGCTTGAAGTGCAAGAGGTGGGATGTCTACTTGATCTTGTATTCTTTGTGTTTGGGTTAAGGAAAAGTTTTGGCATGCCTGTGGTTCATTGCATGTTGTAGATTTGGGGAGATGCCTTTTGTGATGAATGGTGGGGAATAGTTGTCAAGATGAAGTCCTTGATTATTGGTTTAGGGAAATGGTTGTTTGAAATTTTTCAAAATATGTTTGATTATTTTTTGGTGTACGACAACATCGCTGGTTGAATGTTGTTATCAGGGAAATCTAATCCCCCCCCCCTTTCCATTTGGCAAGACCACAAATGATGGAATAGCTGGTGGTGATTGATGTCAAGGATGCACCCCAAAACTGGGTACTTCCTTGACATGGCCAAAGTGGATGTGCACGGTGAAAGTTCAATTGCATGACCTCCTTGGAGAATGATGAGACCTCCCCTTTATTAGGGTATTTGTTGGAAGCGAGGGCTTCCTTGGTCTTTTGCAACACATCCCTGCTACAGAGAATTAATCCATCCCAAACAAGAAACATGAAAGTAATCAAAGAAGCTCCCCTTATTCACAGATGTAAGTGGAACAAGATAGAGGCAACTTCGATTGCGCATTTGAAGTTGGATCCATAGTTCCCATACCAAGCCTTAGTCTCTTTATCTTGATTTGACCATGTCTTTTTAGAACATTCATTTGAAGTGAACATCAATCTAAATTTTGCTTTTTCTCCAACATGCTTTAAAAGTTAAGGATGTCACAATTTGTGTAACATCAGGTCTCACCAAATCTTCATTTCCATTACATTCCTACATCAAATTCATGTATTATGATGACTTGATATGAACATTGTTATGGCTCCTACTTTAGCAATTGTATTCTTGATCCTATGAATGATGGTGACTCCTTCAAGCATTAGATCAATGCAATTTGTTGCATATAGACTCTAAAAAATGCGGCCTTCTCTTCTTTAGCAAATATGAAGTTGTAATATTTGTTGAAGCTTTTATCTCTTTAATGTAATTATCTACCAATTTAAAAACATATTCAACATTATGCATCTTGTTTGTGTATCGATTAAATGAAGAAATATTTTCCCTTTTGTACCATTGACATACACGTTCGTGATGCTTCTTGCTCGTCCATCTCTCTATGCATCTATCATCACTGAACAATCATGTTTCTTCCATGCTTCTTTATGTTCCTCCGAATTTTCACTAGTATTCTCAATATTTTTTTCATTTTTTTTGGATCTATTGTCCGACCATACTTCCGTCTAGAGTCTTTAACATTAATAATAGACCTTGGAGTAGAAGAACCTAATGGAGACATCTCAACAAGAGATTAAAATATAATTAGAAACGCAGTAACAAATAGCATACAACAAAAGATTTTATTGTTGAAAAACTATTAACTAAAGATAATTGACTACAGAAAAAATTATAATAATCACTCAATTTTGCTATTAAAGTGTTAAAACGCTACCATTGTTAACCAAATTCTAACTCGAATCCTTCATATATGATAAACCATAATCACCATGAATCCATGTCTCAATCACAGGAATAACACTTGGCCTTACATTCACTAATCATTTATTCATTCCAAGCATCAAACTCCATAAAATAAGAGAAATTATAAAAAATAAAATTATAAACACCGGAAAAAATATTGAGGAAAATAGTAGAAAATCTCTCAAAATGAAAGAAAGATACCTTTAGTCCAAAACTATCAAAGAATGAAAGTAGAAGACTGGTCGGTGACATTGATGAACAACTAGCAGGCAATAGAAGAACCAACTGGATGAGCATTGGCGACATTGAAGTAATGAGGTGTCCTACAACCATGAGATGCTGAGGTGATGGTAGAAGAATCAAAAATTACTATTTTGAAACAAAATTGATCAGGCTAGTAGAATTGAATTGTGCCAGAATCAAATGAAAAAATGGTTTTCTTTTTTGAAAATTATTTTGACCATTAAACCATAAATAACCGGTTAAGTCGGCCAGTTAAACCAGTTTTTGATCAGTGATTTACATATGTATACCAAAATTCCAAAATTTAAAAAGCTACAAACCTTTATCTTGGAAACCAAGTCCTCTATGTTCATTCATGAAAATATGAAGTAATAATACTTGATTTCTTGTAAGAAATTATAATAATTATTACTTGTTATAATACATTAATAAACATTAGCTTAAAAAATTATCAAGAAAACTAATTCAAACCATTATGAACTTTTAAAAAAATGCCTAAGATGGTTTATTGGCTGATTCACCAAGTCACATTTTCATGATATCATCATCATCAATTGAACTACTTCAAGCCAACGGTTGAATAGCATTGAACTAAAACTAGTAACTCAGAGTGATGATTGTGAGTTGAAGATTTGTAACCTAGGGCAAATGGGAAAGATTGCTAATCGGGTTTTACCATCTGGATCTGGTTATTTTCCCTGGATAAGCCATTTAAAAGGGGAAAACATCTATTTAATCAGTAATAAACGCATTTAAATGCTCATTTAATATCAACCCTATAATTGACCATTTTTTAATGCTGAAGGCTCTAAACCATTCAAATGACGTTTAAATTTCCATTTAATCCGCATTCTTGCAACATTGCTATTAGGAATGATAGGGTTTAAAACTCAAATGGATGATTGATCCATTTTATACAATGAAAATGGGTTTGTCAAATTAAATCTGCAAAACAATGTCCGTAATACAGCATATTCAATGGTTATTTGCCTTTGAAATTTGACAATTTACATCATGGAAATAAAGGCAAAGATTATCAACCTGCCCAAATCCATAAGAGAATAGAATAAAGACGATGGTTTTTATAGCACCCATCTTGATATGTAGGAAGTCTACAAAATGGAACTCCAGATATTTAACATTATTTACATTTTGTACTTCCAATATATTTTATGATTGTAATTGTTTTGAGTTTGGCTGCTTTATATGCAATAATCATGGGCATAATTATTGTTTTACTCTATTACTTAGAGCCCACCATTGGCATAATTCAAGTGCGCATTATTAGACTTAATGGCTGCTCATGTTTTTTACATCGCCAGGTTATTGATAAGGTTCAAGAAGAAGCAACCAAGACCCGTACAGGTACTTCTAGTGTTCTACACAGCATTTGTCTTATAAATTACTTTGTAGTTTTCCTTCATATAAAACAATGCTCAGTGATAGTATTATCTTCATTATGTATTCATGAAGTCAAATTACGACACAATTTATCCTTGTAAACTTGTTTTGTTATGTACCTTACTTTGCATGGCCTTTTGGTCGAAAATCTATTCAAACACTTATTTACGAGTTGGTTATAAAGTTTTTAGAGTAGCTACCACCCTTTGGACCTTTGAAACCGCTAGATAGATCAATTCCACTTTGAAGTCACCCCTCTACCATTATTTTGGGGGCATTGGGTTTGAGACAGCGAAGGATCAAGGCTTAGCACAATGATTTATGCTAGTATTTAACAAAAACCTAGTCATACCTGTATTTATGTCATGTATCCACTTCATATACTATAAGTATTTATACATCCATATCTGGCTTTTAATTTGGAAAATGATATATTTGTAATCGTACCAGTTCAAAACTTATGTCTACCTGTACCCAGACATCTTATATTCAATTTGCCATTTTTGCATGATAGTGCTGTAACATACGTATTTTTATCATTTATGTACGGCAGATAGGAAGCCACCAGGTGTTGGCCGTGGAAGAGGAAGGGGTAGAGAGGAAGGTGGTGGCAGAACAGCTAAAGGTGTGGGGCGTGGCCAGGATGAAGCTGGAAAAGGCATCGGTGGTGGCCGTGGCAAGGGTGGACAGGGTGGTGGTAGAGGTAGGGTGGGAAGAGGTACGGTATTATATATGCATAAGATTTTCTAATTATTCTCTTTCATGTACAAATCCGTCCAGTTTCGTTTTATTTCCCAGTCCCTGAGCAAATCAATGAAATACATTAAGAGCCTGTTTGTTGATCATAATTTTATTTTTAAGAAAGATATGCAACCCATTATATTATATACATGTTTCTTAATCCCTACATGTTTGCAATATCTTACTCGAGTGAATTGTATGTAGCAATTAGCAAAATATATTTGATCGTCCTTTATTGTTCGATTTTTGATATTTGTTTTTGCCAACTGATGCAGCTGGGGGGCGTGGTCGTGGCTGAGAGCGGCACACAACAAAGACAACAATAGTGATGGCGTGGGTTTTATCCTCCTCCCGGATTCTTGTTTGTTGCTGCTGTGAGAGCATAAAAATGGCAAGTGCCTTCGCATGTTTCCGGCGTCTGATGATCTCTTTGACCTCTTTTTCAATGTTATTAACCACATATAAACAGTGAGTTTGTAGAACATTCTTTTATTTCCGTCAGATAGAAAACGTGGCCATTTAATTTCCTGGGGTTTTCACCACTGCATTTCATTAGCCTTTGTTTGTGAAAATTGAATTGAAATGAATTTAATTCATATGGATAGTTTGATTGTATCATTAGAATTGAATTTAGTTTATTTTTGTTAATACTATTTATTTTTAAGTTTAAGATAGAAATGAAATCTAAGTTTATAAGATATGAATTGTTTGAAATTCATTGAAGTTTCCTTACCTGTTTATGTATACTCTCGAGAATTTTTAATTTTATTTAATTTTAAGAGGTATTTAAATATTTTTATATTGAATTTATTTTTGTTTGATTTAATTTTATTTAAAAAATAAATTTCTGACCATTCATTTTTGACCAATTTTTCTTCATTGAAAAAAAAAAGTTTACGTAAGTGCAAAATATTTTAGAATAAATGAAAACAGACTGAAAATTGCTGAAATCCTTTTGTGGACTCTAGGATGCTTCAAGGTCTAACCATTTTGTTTTGCTCTAGGGTATCTTTGTGTGATTGCCATTAACGTGTAATGGAATAGGGTTATATTTTTTTAATTAGATCGTGATATTTGTGAATTTTATTACAACGTTTTTAAATTTACAGGAATTTTTTTTGGGTACTTTAATCTGCATTTGATTGTCGTATAAGTAATGTTATTATATCATAGTACTTGTAAACTTCAACTAGACATGATTCTATTAAATGATTATATCATAGCAACTTCTCTGGAGATAAATTACAGATATTTTAGGTTATTGGTTTCTTGCTCTTCAACCAGTGACAGCTATCGCTTTTTAACATATCAATACAAGAATCGATTGTTTGCCTTCACCTTGAAAATTTGGTATTTAACGGAGGCTTTCGAGAGAACTACGTTTTCGGATTCATGCGATATCCTCAGACGGCTGCAAGCCAGTTAGCCAGAACTCCTGGCAATCAAGAACAGCACCCGGCGTGAAAACTTCTGGCATGGATGTTAAACTTCTTGAGATGGATAAAATATCATTTTTCTTATCATCTTAACATAAAATATCAATCTGCGCTGAAACGACCATCTAAAAATAAAAATTACACCCTACCTGAATCGAACCAGGATCCAGTAAACATCATGGTTGCAACATGTATCAAAATTTAACTTGATAGGTTAGAAATAGATAATTGGTTAGGGCACAACCTCATACATGATAACAGCACAAACCATTCATAGTACCAAATTTTGTTCGAAGCTCTGAAATATATGCAACATGGCATATCTTGGACAACCCTCAGGTTCAAAATTAATCTCCCAGCCTACCAACGCGAGAAATACCCATTCGAAGAACAGGGCAAACGCCTTTCATGTGCTTGTGCCTGCTCCCTTTTCTGCTTCCGTGGAAACTTCTCCAGCCTTATTTGCTCCATCTCCACTTTCAACCACTTCAGCCTTCTTGTTTTCTTCCTCTGTAAGCAAAAGATACATAAAAATAAGTATGTGGGAGGGCATAAATAGAAGATATTGATTTCAATCTCCATGACCACGCAGCCTCACTGTAAGATTATATCTTATTCTCACTGTAGGATTTTCGGATAGACTGTGACAGAAAAACGCTGAGAATATTCACTTTGAAACTCTCGGAGAAGTTTTGAGTACATGCATGTATGCCACATACCTTCATCATCACTATCTTCAAAATCATCTCCTCCTCCCATTCCTCCCATTCCTCCCATTCCTCCCATTCCTCCCATTCCTCCCATGCCTTCCATACCACCAAATTTCTGAGGCAGGAAACAAATACGGAATGAAGACACATTATCAAATTAACGACGGGAATTTCATCAAAGCAGATAAAACATAAGATATGCAACAAGACAAAATCAGTAATGAAGGTAACCATACCGAGAAATCCATACCACCCAAATCTAAATCAGCTGGACCTGAAACAATAGAAAAACTTTTAATCCAACTTAAAAAGACCAAAAGTAGAGTAACATGTTAACCAAAAGCTTATAAGAGTATTAGAGATCATACTAATCTTCAACTTTCCAGATTTATTACAACACTAAATAGAATTTGTACAGGAGAAAAAAATTGTAGAAAGCAAGCAGGGAACAGAAAACAAACCACCGTCATCATCTTCATCCACCCATTTGTCCCAGTCAACTTTAATGTAGTGGGGTGTCTTCCCATCACCACGGAGAAGCTTCTTCCACCACTCCTTTTCAACTTTCTCCACGACACAAAATATGCTTCGAACTCCTTTATTTATTTTGCTCTCCTAAAAAACATAAAACAGAGATAAGAGGAATTTTGACAGAAAACAAATTCCTATCAATAGAAATTTTATAGAATGATCTTTTACCTCAACATTGACTTTGCTATAAAGTTCCAAGTTCAGTTCATAAAGATTATTTTCTGCTCCAGCTTTTGCAGAAAATGTCAATACACCATCAGGTTCAAGATTGACACTGGCATCTTTAGCATCTGGTAATTGGATCGTAATGAAAGCTTTGTCCAACCTTTGAGCCCACTTAACTTCAGGATGACGACTGCAATTTAAAAAATAAATACGCAATTAACATGCCTATAAAGAGCGATTAGATTAACAAAGCTGGACCTACTACTGTATTTAAAAGAAAAAACGCAAATTGAAATCACATTTGTTTCTCTTCAAAGAGACAACTCCAGATGGTTTACACCACCTGTAAAGAATCAATTCAGACAATCAAGGGATAGAAGAGAAGGTCCAAGAGTGCTATTAGGATGGAAATCAATCATAAAAGCCACTTAGCGAGATTTAAGGCATGAATTGTCGTACGTCATTTTATACTTGCAAAAAATTGAACGATACTAGCTAGAATGTTCATCATCACAATGGAAAACGTCACATTACAAAATTTCGTACACACAAAGAAAATCAGTATCAGTAGCACAGGCATGTGTCACCATTAATTTACAATGCAACTTATAAAGATGGATTACTTGAGACGATTAGGAAATTAAAATGGGCTTCAAACCAAATAGTTTACACGCAATGTAAGAATTCATACAAATTACAGATATAAAGTACCATACAACTGTATTCAAACTATCAATGCATGTGAAATGAATACTATACGGTACTCGAACCTCAATGCAACCTACAAAAATAAAGTAAATCCTTATCGGTAAGCCTCTAAATTTGTATTCAATTACAGATGCACATAGATGGACATTCAAACAGAGAGCTCGGGAAAATATGGCAGAAAGCTGACTGGTGCAACTCTTTATGAACGACTCATCAACTAAAAGGCGTCCATTAAAATATTAGCATCCAAAGGTAACACGATAAAGAATATAAAAGTTTATGCTAGAAATGGCAGTTAAAGGGAGAACAGTGTTGGTTCATCTAGCAACCTATGCACCAATGGATGGCATTCCCTCACTTCCTACTGTTGAGAAGAAAGCCATATTCTACAACCACATTTTCAGATCTCGGTCACAAAGCAAGGTATAGCCCGTACAGATTATTACTTAACGCCGCCATTTTTCGCGTGGAAAAAAGATTAAATACCCAGTACCAGTAATCAACGTAACCTCTTCGATCTCAACAAGATCCTATCCAAACATCGAGGTCCACTTCAAGACATCGAAAAAGATATCTCGACACTAGAATCCCACGAAATTCCCAAAAGAGTTCACGAACGACGAATAGAACGCAAGCAACCGATTGACGCGAGAAAAGAATGAATGGCACTGACGAATCATAAAAAAACGGAGAAATAACGGAACGCGCACGGGAGGAAGAGGGGAAGGGAAGAAGATCTGAGGCGGAAACGCACCTCATCTTGTCACGGTGCGGAGCGAAGCAAAAACCCTAGCGAGAGGTCCACGTTCTGGAATCCGGCTAAACATATAAAACCGTACCGGCGAAGTGAAAGTACAAAACTACCCTTAAAAATAAATAACTTAGGAGTTATTTGTTTGTATGGTGCAGTGCAGTTATATTATTTAAAATTTATAATAAATAATAAATAAAATATGTAATAAAATAATAAATAATTTTTATTATATTAATGTGATTATAGTATTTTTTGTAAATTGTGATGAATAATAAATAAAATATGTAATAAAATATGTAATAAAATAATGAATAATATTTATTATAGTTATAGTTTTTTTTAGAGTTGTGATAATTATTTTTTTTTGAGTTATCGTGTATAATGAATAATAAATAATGTAAAAATTATTAGATAAAAGATACGGTAAAATACTATAATGTAAAATGAAAAATAAAGGTATGTAATATATATTGCATAAAGGCTCGATGCGCCCTTTTAAAAAAAAACCTTTGTGGAGTTTTTTTTAATCGAACTATTTTTTATATTTTTATTTTGAAAAATTTTCTTAAAAAATCATTTTGATATTGAAACAAAAGAATAGATGGAAATACTTACGTTTTGTTTCACAGAGTCACATTTTCGTTAGATCGACACGTTTTTTATTGTTTTTTTAAAAATAGTTATAGTAAAAATTCATACTTTTATTATATTATTTATTAAAAAATATTTTTTATAATAAAAATTCTTATAAATCTCATTTTTAAACAAAATCTTATCTAATAACCGATGTAACGTTTCAAATTCATCAATATTTGAAAGCTAAGTTATTTTTGTGTCTTTAAATCTGTTGGTGGGTAATTGATTTATTTTTCATTTTTCTTTTCGTTTCCACCGATGTTTCTATTTCTTCATGAATGTCACGTAATTTGCTTGTAAAGTTACAAGAAAATAATATTCTAAATCTATTTGTTTGTAAAGCTTCGAATTTTGCAAATTAGGATTTAAGATTTCAAAAAATATTTCAACGAATTTTACATTTATGCACTCATCACTTGTCGTTCGCTTACTCATCTGTCAACAAAATTTTTACCTGCTCATATCCACTTCCTTATTGCAAACACTTACTTATCGTTTACCTGTTCATAGTCATGCTCTTCTTCGTTGGAAGTTAGGAAAAATTTTATGTTTAATAAGTTTATCGTCACGAGGAGGAAGAATTGAGTAAAACAAAAAAAAAGGAAGAAAATGGAAGAAACAATAAAAGGCAGAAGAGAAAAAATGTTTTTTAATAAAAGAAAAAAGGAGATAAGTTTTTTTATGAAAATATTTATTTATATGGGACATTATCTTTTATAAAAGGAATATTGAATATTTTAGTTTATAAAAATTTCTTATAATTTTTTTATTAAATTATTTATTTTAACATAATAATATTATTCATTTAAATTATAAATTTAATCATATTAAATTTTAAATTTAATCATAATAATATTGAATTCTTATATCTATACCAACACTTCAATTTTAAATTCTCACCTCTTTCTGTCAAGTGCACACACATTTTTGCTGTAAATATATTTTTAATCAATTTCTGTTAAAAATAATTTTTTTATTTTTTCCTATTATTTATGTTCACAGAAACACACTCGAAATTTGATTTATCTTTGAGCACTGATATGCTAACAAATGATAGTTCAATTGATTGGGATCACGTCAATATGATTTAAAAAATCATATTAAACCATTGATTAACACGATTTGGTCGAATTAAACCATATTAATATCGTTGACTCCAATTCAATTAACACCTCTGACGTAAACACAAACATGATTTTGAAAAATGCATCTCTAATAGGAATGCAAAGATCATTTTGCGTAATATAGCTTATATTGGTTTATTTGTATTTATAGAATTCATAAGAATTAAATTTAAATAAATTTAATTCCTATAGATCACTTATTTGTACCAATAAAATTAAATTAAATTTATTTTCGTTAATATTATTCACTCTTTAGTTTAAAATAGAAATAAAGTTCGAGCTCGTAAGATATGAATCATCTAGAATTCAATCAGTTTAACTTTCCTCACTTACTTATGTTTGACTACCAAAATTTCTAACTTTATTTGATTCTAAGAGGTGTATAATATCCTTACAATGAATTTATTTTCGTCTAATTCAATTTTACTAAAAAAGTAAATTACGTTAATGAAATGTGTGTTTAGGAGTAATTTTTTTTAATTCATAAAATTATTTTTAAAATCATTATTATTTATCAATTTTAATATATAAATTTTTATTATTTAAATTATCATATAATTATAACTTTATTTAAAAAATTAACTTCAAGTTTAAATTTTAAAATTTTTGAATTTTAAAAAATTACTGCATCCAAAGAGAATATCAAGATTATGTTTTAATAATCTTGATATCAAGATGACTCATGCCATCCAGCTCTGGAAGCACGTGACAACCTTAAAATTAAATTTAATAAATTATGTTTTTTTTTTAAAGGAAAATATTTCATCATATCATTAAAATTACTTTTCTAATAATATCCTAATTTATTAATCTAAATTAAATCTAGATCATCAAAAATTTTCAATAACTAATCTAATCAGCATAACATTGATTTTACTTTTTATGTATACTGTAATTCTTACTATTTAATTGATGTTTATGAGTTCATACTTATAAAGTACTGTATTCGATGATATTAGTGATGACATTTTTTTCATTATTTTCATTAGTTACAACACGTCACCGCTATCTTAGAATCCTTCATTGATTTCTCTCTATTATATATATATATATAAATAATTTAAAGTATAAAAATAACTTTAGTGGTGCTATTAGAAAATTTATTTCTTTTTAAAAATATATAATTTATATAAATGATACGCTGAAAATAAATTCCTAAGATTATTTATTATAAAGCAATATAGTACCAATTATATAATAATTTAAACATATTGTTTTATAAAATAATATATTAAATATATACAAAGAATTAAAACCGTGCTGTGTTAACTTATATTATAAAAATCGAAACTCCACTCAAGTCTCAAGTAGATTCTAGTTTTTTCTAATTTTTAAAATTATTTTCAGTATCATGTATAAATTTTAATATATAAAATTTTATTACTTAAATTATTATATAATTTTAACTCTATTCACAAAACTATTTTCAATTTTAATTCTATTTAACTTGTAAAGTTAAAAACAATTATCTCCAAACACATTTACGACAATTGACCTGCTTGTCAATACATTCTATTGTATGCACATCTTTTTTCGTTATATAAATTATACAGTGCGTACTACTTGTCTGTGTATTTTTATATTATATGATTAAATTTTTTACTCTATATCATTATCATAATGATTTATAATTTTTTATTATTTATAAAATTAAATTAATATTAATATTATTTATTATAAATTATAAAATTTAATTTACCTAAAAAACGTTCCAGACAAACGAAGAGTGACCAAACCTACGCCACATGAAAAAACGTGTTAAACTGGTCCGTAAAATGAGAGCGAATATTAGGGTTTAGGGAATATTCCATTAGGTAACGTATACACTCAACATTTACGACAAGTCTCGGTGACTGGGCTGGGCATGAATTCAAGACTGACCGGGCAGGGCGTTAAGTCGTGCAGACTGCTGCGTGTGTGTTGGTGTTTGTTTATTTAATTGTTTTAAATATTAGACTAATAAATTAGATTAAAAAAAGTTAAAATTAAGTGATGTACGATTTATATTTAAAAAAAATTATAAAATGTATGATATAAATATTTTAATATAATTTTTAAATATAAAATATTAAATTTATTTAATAAATATTAATATAGATTATTGTAATATATAGTAAAAATAAAAATACATTAATGATTCACGAGACTTATGACTTTGGTTGTGCGGACGTTTGTAATAAATAATAAATAAAACAAGTAAGTAGATGATGTATAATATTTGTTATAATAATATGATAGTGATATTTTTTAAAGTTACGGTAAATAATAAATAAAATATGTAATAGAATAATAAATGATATTTATTATATTAATGTAATGATGATTTTTTTTTATGAATGATGATGATAGTATTTTTTTAAAAGTTGTTAAATAATAAAAAAATATAAAAATTATTTGATAAATGATATTGTAAATGTTGTAATATATATTGAAAAACGTAGTTATATAATGATAAATATCTAGACAAACAGAATTTCATTTGAAGCACGATGAAAGTTTTGGTGCGAGTGCATAAGGTGTTAAATGAGTCACATTACTAAAAAAATATATATGAAAATTGGTATTACGAAAGGTTCAATAAATACATCAGTAAAGTTAACATTTTACATGTATAATGTAAACATTGAAAAACCATTGTATTTGCTGTAAAAAATTAAAAGTTTAGAAACACAGCAAGAATAAAATAAATAGAAGTTTAAAAATTGAAAGTACTAAGAGAGATGGTAAAGAAAATTAAGTAAGATGAATGGAAAAGGAAAATATCAGGAGATAGTTTCACATTTAATAGAAAATACAACATTATTTTTATTATAACGAATAATTAATCTACAAAAAGGTGAAGATAATACTAGATACATACAAAAGTTCTCGTTTTTTAATAATGATAGTATTATTGTTTTTATTGAAATCTAATGCTTTGATTGACACTGCAGTGAGATGGGGGTGGGGCGACGATTTTTTTGTTTTTAGTCATGATTTTCAAGACACATATGAAGGAAAAACGTGGGATTTTTGTGTGTTTTATATAAAAATTCTAATTTTACATTATCCTTTTTATTTATTTATTTATTTATTAATAAATATCATACAATTAAAGGTAGAGTATTTTTGTTAATTTATATTCAACTATTACAATAAAAAATTTGTTACAATTATTACTCATATATCTTATTTGTAATAACTACTAAGTACCATTAACTTTATACAGTAAAAATTCTACCTCACCTTATTATCAAATATAGCTTAAAATTCATAATTTTCCTTGATCAACAATTATAAATCCTATTTTAATTAATTCTTTTTAATACAAGACTTCATTTGGAATTGAGAATTTTAGTATCTAATAAATTTTTATGTGTCATCGTTATCATTCAAAATTTTAATTTATTATTTAATATCATTTATAAAATTACTTTTACCTCTAATTTTTGACCGTTATTAAAGATAGACGAACTTGTTATCAAATAAAGTAAAAAATCTCGTCAACAATGATTGTAAGTTAACGTTTGTTTAAAATGTGAAATTAAGTAAGATAAAATTTAAATTTTTTTAAAATTATATAATATAAAATTGTGATATGATTTTTTTAATATAAAATATTAAAAATATTTGATAAATATTGCCACATATAACTATGATATGTAACAAAAAATTATTATACATAATAAAAAACGTTTAAATAAATGTTACCTAAGTCGACATCGTACATTTTCCCTTATTTTTAATTTTTAAAGGTATTTTTATTTTTATAATAATATTTACACTCTTCAATTACTCATTTTATTATTAAATATATTTTCTTCTTCTTACCTTAAAATTATTTAATTTAAAATTATTATTATTTACTTCCGAAGTAAAAAAAATAAATTTGAATGATCTCGAAAATTCGTTTACATCACAGTGCGAAAGAAGCCGAAGGTACGACGTGGAGCCGAAACACGTGTGGTTGTTGTTATCGTTAAAAATTGAATAGAAGAAAGAAACCACTTGGGTGGTCTTCAAATCTGAGATATCGAACTCTCCGTCAGTCCTCGATGTTAAAATAAAATAAAAAACCCAGACAGACCGAGTGGCTACGTTTCGTGCAAGTGATGCACACGGAAAAAGATAAATAAAAAAAACGATGCAGAAGTAGGTCCCACATGCCTGCTAATATTTGTCCACGTAAACGAAATTTTCGTTTGTTTGTTAGTTAGTCACTGTATACGTTACAATAATTATTATATTTTATAAAGTATATTTATTAAATAATTTAATATTTTATAATAAAAATTATAATCGTCGTAAATCATATATATTTTTAAAAATATACATCTTATTTCATCTTATCTTACTTCGTATATTTTTGTTTAAACGATGAAATTAAGTAAGATGACGTTTACGTTATTTTATAAAGTATACGATTTATAATATAAATATTTTGATATTATTTTTTAATATAAAATATTAAAATTATTTAATAAATATTATTATAAAATATTAGAAAGTACAGTAAAAAAAAGTAAAGATGCATGATATTTATCCTGTAAAAAAATGAAAGTAAACACTATACATAGTTTAAACAAATGGAGTGAAAAAGAGATTTTCTCATCTTACAAATTGTGTTAATGTAAAAAAATGTAAATTCTAAATTTACTTAACCTACGGTGGTTATTAAACAAAGCCTAAAAGAATGATTAAATTGATCTTAAATTTTTTTTTACTAATTCCATCCCATAACTTTTGCTATTTTAAATCTGGTGAAAAAATGGGTTACATAACCAAACATTAAGTAAAATAATCTTAAAATATTTAAATCACGTAAGAACCAACAAACCTACCTCTCTGGTAAATTTATCTTCATTCAATCACGCAAATTGCATGAACTTTCCCTTCTTCTTTTTTCCCAACAATGCTAATAATATAATTCACGCTTTATTCTTGTACCGTGGTGGAACGTCATAAAAAAGGGCTTAACAACTTGTGAGTAGTTAATGAATTTTCAGTTTTTGTTTTTGTTTTAATATTTATGTAAAGTTAAAGTTAAAAGTAATTTTACAAATAAAATTAAAACTGTATAATAAATTATGAGATAAGAATTTATACAATAACGATAATATATAAAAATTTGTATAAAAGTTAAAATTAAAGTTAAATTAACATATATAACCTATATTTTTGTTTTTTCAAGGCAGCATAGAATTTAAACTTTTATTAGATAAGGATGAAGACAGGTTCTTGTCCTTACGATCTTTGCAGTTAACTATAAACAACAAAATTAAACTCAGGCCACGTTTGAAATCGATTATAGTCAACTTTCTTTTAAAATTATTTTAAATATCATTATTATCTTTATAAATTTTAATATATAAATTTTTACTACATTAATTATTATGTAAATTTAATATTCATAAAATTAATTCTAACTTCAATTCTATCTGACTTTTTGAACTAATGAAACCATTTAATTATATAAAAATCACAAAAAAGTTCTATTCTCAATATTTTTTTATATTATTTATTTCGCTCATTTTTAACTAGTACATTTAGACTCCATTTGGTTTTAATTATTTTTAATTTTTAAAATCACTTTTAATAATAATATTATTATATAAATTTTAACTTATAAAGTTTTATCACTTAAATTATTATATAATTCAAATCTCATTCACAAAATTAATTTTAATTTTAATTTTACCCACCTTCTAAAATCGTCAAAAATATTAATAACTTATCTAGAGACTGACATTGTACAGAATAAGTTATCATGCAATCTATAAATAAAATATTATTATTATTATTACTAATTCCAATAAAAAGTGCAACTCGATCGTTTAAACAGATGGTTTTGTCGTATTGATGTACTTGACGTCTCTTTTGTTATTTGTGATTTTATTTTCCATTTTTTTGTTTTTTTTTAATTTAAACTCTATTATTTTTTATTACACGACTGAAGTTTGGTCTGTCTTCTTATATATGATTATTTTTTAAAAAAAATACGAAAAATGTCGATCACCGACATCGGTTCGGTACCACATACGATCGTACGCCAGCCTATAGTTCTTTGGTTTTTATTCGAAAATAAAATTCGAAAATTTTTTTATTATATAAAATATATATTTAATAAATAATATAATAAAAATAATTTTTATTTAATTATTATAAAAAGTAAAAAATATTTTTTACATTGACGACCTGAAAACATAAAGTTCTGCCTCAACTCTCAAGTAATTCGTTGTGTCGAGAAAAATAAGTTTATATTAATTTTTTTATTACTTATTTTTTTTTATTAATTAATTAATTTTAATATAATAAAACTTACATAACATTAAAGTTAATATAAAGTATTTGTACGATATTCTAATAAATATAATTAAATATTTTCTTATTAATTATTTAATTTTAATAAGTTAAATTTTCTCTTTAAAAGGAGTTTGTATTCATGAAAATTAATGAAAATAAAAATTTAGAAAATTTTTATTATTAAAATATTAAAAATTTGAAAAAATGTATATTTCACGAATCTATTTTAAAAAAATTATATTTAATTTTAAAAAAGTTTAAAAATATTTTAAAATTGTAACATTTTAATAATAATAAAAATTTAAATTTTTATTTTTATTAATTTCTTGAAGACTCGAATCCTCCTTATTGTCGGACTCTTGTTTCTCTCTTTTTGTCTTTTTTAAGCTATTATTTGGTTTGTTTGAACTTTTTTATTATTATATATAATATTTATTAAATAATTTTAATAATTTATATTAAATAAATTATATTAAAATATTTACCTAATAAATCATGTAATTTTTTTAAAAATTATAAATTTTACTTAAAAACTATTTTTTTAACTTCAAAAGTTAAATAAAATTTAAATTTAAATTATCTTCGTAAATAAAATTAAAATTATATATATTAAGTTAAAAATATTTATATATTAAAATTTATATAATAATAATAACAAATTTTATACCTTAAATAAACACACCCTTCGTGTCTTACATCTGCACGGGTCTAAACCTACCCGAGGCCCAAGCTTCCCTGTATGCTCAAAGGTTGGATTCAAGATCCGGTCGCCGATCCCGGAGATTTTCGCGTCACCGAGAGAGGAGGTGGAATCGGAGAAGAAATCAGCTGCCATGCCGGACGACGCTGCCGTCAACGCCGTCGGTGTTGGCACGAGTTCATGGAGCATGTTCCTCTCCTGCAATCCTAGCCCCGCGCATACATCGGCGTTCGAGTGGCTGGGATTCGTCCTCCTGTCTCCGTGTAACCAGAGGATACTATTTTCCGCCGTGGACGTCGTCTTCCTCCTCACCCTCTTCTTCTTCGCCGTCCAGAAGCTCTACGACCGTCGTAGATCGCAGCCGCCGTCGCAGGATCTAGGCGACGTTACAAAACCGTTGATCCACAGACCCAAAGCTGTTGTCTCCGTCAACATCCACTTCAAGCTCTCCATCGGACTCTCTACCGCGTTGTCTCTCGTCTACGTCGTCGTCCTCATCGTGACCATCGTCGGAGGCGGCAACACCGCCGAGGGCTCGTGGCGTGTGGTTGAGTACTTGTTCCTGCTCGTCCAAGCCTTCAGTAATCTGGCGGTGACAGCTCTCATCGTCCACGAGAAGAGACTTGGGGGCACCAAGCACCCAGTAACTCTCCGGCTCTACTGGGCCGCGACTTTCTTCCTCACCTCCCTGTTCTCCGCCACCGCCGTAGTTCGAATATCCTCCGGTCCAAAATGGAGAGCCACCACCGACGACGTTCTCGCCCTCGTCTCACTGCCCATCTCCTTTGCTCTGCTCCTCTATTCCATCTCCGGCTCCACCGGCGTCTTCGTCGATCACAGCCAAAGCTCCTCCGACGAGTCCGAACCACCGGTCCGAAAGGTAGTCGTCGCCGACCCCGACAACACCACCAGGTTCGCCACCGCCTCTGTCTTATCCCGGGCGCTGTGGCTATGGATGAATCCACTTCTCAGGAAAGGCTACACATCCCCACTGAAGCTCGAAGACGTGCCGTCTCTCTCACCGGAGCACCGTTCGGAGAGGATGTACGAGCTCTTCCAGTCGAAGTGGCCGCAGGCAGCCGTGGCGTCCATCCACCCCGTCCGAACCACCCTTCTCCGATGCTTCTGGCCCAACCTCCTCTTCACGGCGTGCCTCGCCCTGATCCGGCTCTGCGTCATGTACGTCGGGCCCAGCCTGGTAGATCGATTCGTCCGATTCACCTCCGGCGAGAGCAACTCCATCTACGAAGGGTACTACCTCTGCGGCACCCTTCTCGCCGCCAAGTTCGTGGAGGTCCTTTGCTCGCACCAGTACAACTTCCAGTCCCAGAAGACTGGGATGATGATAAGGGCCACCCTCATCACGTCCCTCTACCGGAAGGGCCTCCGGCTGTCCTGCTCGGCAAGGCAGTCCCATGGGCTTGGGCAAATCGTCAACTACATGGCCGTGGACGCACAGCAGCTGTCGGACATGATGCTGCAGCTGCACTACGTGTGGCTCATGCCGCTTCAGGTGGGAGCGGCTCTGCTCCTCCTCTACAACTACCTGGGAGTCTCCATGACCACGTCCACCGTCGGCATCATCATCCTCCTCGTCTTCGTCGTGATGGGTTCCCGCCGCAACAACCGGTACCAATTCCGGCTGATGAGCATGCGGGACAAGAGGATGAAGGCGACGAACGAGATGCTGAACTACATAAGGGTCATCAAGCTCCAGGCGTGGGAGCAGCACTTCAACAAGAGAATCAAGGGCTTCCGCGAGGGGGAATTCGAGTGGCTGAGCAAGTTCTTCTACTCCCTCTCCGGCAACATCATCGCCCTGTGGAGCACCCCGGTGCTGCTCGCAGCCCTCACCTTCGGCACCTGCGTCTGGCTCGGGATCAACCTCGACGCCGGCACCGTGTTCACCGCTACCTCCTTCTTCAAGATCCTGCAGGAGCCGCTGAGGATCTTCCCGCAGGCCCTGATCTCCGCGTCCCAGGCACTGGTCTCGCTGGAGCGGCTAGACAGGTACATGACGAGCCAGGAGCTGGACGAGGCAGCCGTCGAGAGGGTGGACGGCTGCGACGCGCAAGGTGGCGTGGCCATCGAGGCGCTGGATGGGGCCTTTCGTTGGGACGACCAGGCGGCGCACGGGGAAACGCCTCATCTGTCCGCCATCAACGTGGAGATCACGAAGGGGTCCCTCGCCGCCGTCGTCGGAACCGTCGGATCCGGCAAGTCCTCCTTTTTATCGGGCCTTCTCGGGGAGATGCACAAGATTAATGGCAAGGTACGTGGCATTTTGTCATCGGTCCTTTTTCTTGCTTCTCACTTTTAAAGACACTTCTGAACACATGTTTTTTAATTTTTTTGTTTTATAATTAAAATTATTCTTCTCTCTTTTCATCTTAAAATTATTTATTTTTTTATTTAAAAATTATTATTATTATTTCTGTCTTATTTATTTTAAAATTTTAATTTTAATTTTATACAAATTTATTATATACTATTTACTTCATTACTCTTAATTTTATTCCTTTACAGTTATTATAGTTAATACGTAAAGCCAAATCTTATTTATTGTAAAGTTAATTTTATAAATTATTTTCATGTTATTTATTAAAAATTTTAATTTTATTTATTTTATAATTTATAATTTTAATTTTTAAAATTAATTAGAATTAAAAAAAATAAAAAAATTCCCCCAATTTTCCTAAAGTTAGTGTATTCGAAAATTGGAAAAATATTTTTTTATATTTACATTGATTAAACCTTTGTGTTGACGACCCTCGTTTGTTGGTGAATCCATGTGTCTACGAAATCTAACTTACGATCCTTTTCTTTACATATGCAACAATCTAGTTTTGATATATTTTTATGAGTTCATTAATTTATTCAAGTATAAATTGTTAATTATTATTATTTATTAAATAAATATATTATTATTAAATAAATATATCATGTATTTATAATTATTCATTTATAACATGTACGTAGTACATTATTGGTTACGTTATTATTTTTGTGTTGGAATTTTATATGTAAATGTTTTTTTAAAAAATTATGATTAAAGTATTTTATATAAATATATTGATATATTTGAATTGTATAATATGCTGATTTATTATATAATGTTTGATAATTTTTATGTTATTATTTTTGTGTTGAAATTTTATATGTAAATGTATTTTAAAAAAAAATTATGATTAAAGTATTTTATATAAATATATTGGTATATTTGAAGTGTATAATATACTGATTTATTACGTAATATGTGATAATTTTTATGTTATTACATGAACTTATGATATATCATAAAAATTTCTTTATTTTATTTATCATAAAAATTTTCTAACATTATCAAAGAAATTTTCTTTATTTTTTATCAATTTACACAAACACTCAAAATATATTTTACATAAGCATCAAAATTTTCTTAAAAATTATTTTTCAAATTTAATTTAAAATTATTTTACAGATTTATCAAAAAAAATTTAAAATTATTTTCTAAGTACACCCTTAATTTGCCTCAGGTCATCCAATTATCATGATCGACTCCCAACTAACCAGTGGGAGAAAAAAACAAAAAAACAAAAAAAGTCAGTTGGCCGAACGAGATCGACCAATTGGAATAATTAATGTTTTTGTCGGCTACCTAACAAGAATCGAAATCCTTGGATTTTTTAATTTTTTAAAAAATTATTACTTTAAATTTTTAGGTAGATATAAATTTTGATAAAAAATCCTATAATTATTATGATAGTGATTAATTTTTTTAAACACTTTTTTTACTAGTAATTTTTTAAAAAACATTGGATTTGGACGTTTGATTTTAAATTGAGATTATTTTTTTTCTTCCGGTACGAAAAATTCACCTACGAACCCTGGGTGTTTACGGACCTTACGGTACTTGAGTTTACATTATTTTTATTTTTCTCCCAGAAAATTGTCTTTTTCTTTAAAGTATTTGTTTTAAGATTTTAAATTTATATTTTTATATCCTTGAATAGATTGAAGATTTTTAGTATTAAGTTACAATTCTTGGTGTCTCCACATTCATCACAAAAATGTAAATGTAAACGTTTATGGTATTTTAATTATACTTTTTTAAAAATATTATAACAGATCATTTTGGTTTTATTGTTTTTTTTTCTCGTTTTATTGTTTTACGGTCTTTTTACAGTACCGATAGTTTTTTTTGAATCGTACCATTAATGTTATAAAATAATGGGTCTCAATCTCGTAGTACTTAAATCTATTCTATTACTGTTTAAATTTAAATTTTTTTTTAAATTTTTTACTTTCTTTATTAAAATGTGACTGATAATTTTGATATTTTAATTTAAGTTATGTCTATTTAAGTATTTTTTATGTATTTCTATTTTTTTTCATGTACTACAATATTTTATAATAATATTTATCAAATAATTTTAATATTTTATATTAAAAAAATGGTATTAAAATATTTATATTATAAATTTTATAATTTTTAAAAATACGTAAATTTTATTTTATTAAATTTTATCTCTTAAATAAATACACTTTTAGAATTTAAAAAGAAGGTAAAAAAGTTTTAAAGGGAAAAATTGAAGACATGGAAATTTCAGTTCTTCATGGTGGCTGGTGGATGATGTGGTGTGCAGGTAAGGGTGTGCGGAAGCACGGCGTACGTTGCGCAGACTTCGTGGATACAGAATGGGACGATCCAGGACAACATCCTGTTCGGGATGCCCATGGACGGCGGCCGGTACGCAGAGGTCATCCGCGTCTGCCGCCTCCAGAAGGATATGGAGATGATGGAGTTCGGGGACCAGACGGAGATCGGAGAGAGGGGGATCAACCTCAGTGGCGGCCAGAAGCAGCGGATTCAGCTCGCTAGGGCTGTCTACCAGGACTGTGACGTCTACCTTCTCGACGACGTTTTCAGCGCCGTAGATGCCCACACCGGTACCGAGCTCTTCAAGGTCTATTCCCAACTCCAAATCCCTATTGATTATTTAGCTGCCTTTTTCTGGCTTGCGTCTGTTGATAATTGTTGAGTCTCTCATGGACTCAACCTTTTAATAATTAGGGATCTCAATTCGTAATAGATTAGGAGAGCTAGTAGATTAAGCATGGGATGATATTGGCAGGGTTGCTTTGGATTGTAGTAGGACATTTTTGTCGTTCCATTTAATGACACTTGTCCTGCAGGAGTGCGTGAGGGGAGCTCTGAAGGACAAGACTGTAGTTCTTGTGACGCATCAAGTGGACTTCTTGCACAATGCTGATAAGATCTTGGTGAGTGGTAGATGTTATGCAATTGTTTCCAGCAGTTTTGTTTTCTCTTCCGGTTCTGTTCCTGGATTTCTCGGTTACACGGCCTTGATTCTGCCGTCTTAATATTTTCTAACAGAAATGATGCCATGACAAAATACTGCAGTGAAAGCTAGCTCTGCCATGACCTTACTGAAACCTAAATTGCTTCAAATAAATGCTTTTGGTTTTAACTCGGTTCTTCACACACAACAGGTTATGAAAGGAGGAAAAATTGTACAATGTGGAAAATACAATGAACTACTGGGTTCTGGTACAGATTTTGAAGCACTTGTCTCTGCACATGCTGACTCCATGGAGCTTGTGGAGCGCAGAAATCCTGCAATTGGCGGCAGTGATCAACAACACCGGAAACAATCAGATAAGCCCCATGAATATCACGACCATGCTGGTGAAGAAAATGGTTTAGTGGATTCTCCAAATAAGAAAGGTAAAGCAGAGCTTATAGAGGCTGAGCAACGTGAGACTGGTCATGTGAGCTTGCATGTATACAAAGTATATGCTACTGAGGCTTGGGGTTGGTGGGGTGTGGTCTCAGTCGTGGCATCTGCCTTGATATGGCAGTGTTCTTTGATGGCTAGTGATTATTGGTTGGCGTATGAAACATCTGAGGAGAGTGCCCCAAACTTTAATGCGGGAATGTTTGTCAGTGTTTATTCCATTATTGCAGCAGTATCAATCGTTTTTGTTACCATTAGAACATTTCTTATTGCATTCTTGGGGCTCAAGACTGCTCAGATATTCTTCATGCAGATTCTCGATAGCATTTTACATGCCCCCATGTCATTCTTTGACACAACACCTTCAGGAAGAATTTTAAGCAGGGTAAAATTTTCTGTTCCATTGTTTGATTTTTTTCTCCATGACGGCCTTTTGTATAATTGTTCACAATCACAATTACCTTTTATCTAAATCGTCATTTCACCACTGCCTATGTTGAGTATATCAAGACTCTTAGTTTCCCACGTCATTGTCTAACAGAGACTGTTCTGCTTTTGTTTTCCATTCAGGCTTCGACAGATCAAACCAACATAGATCTCTTCCTGCCCTTTTTTACAGGTCTGTGTGTTTCAATGTACATCACAGTTCTTGGTATCGTTATCATCACTTGTCAAGTTGCTTGGCCAACAGTAATAGCCATAATCCCACTGGCTTGGCTGAACTTCTGGTACAGGGTATGCACCATATACGAACATCCTCTGTGTTGTATAGAATGTTTTACTTATATAAAACAATGCATAAAAGCCATGTAGTTCAATCAAAAGTTTTTGAATAAAATTGCTGTTTAAGACATAGATTGAGTAGGTATTTATCTACTTTAGATTCTAAAGTATTTAGATTGAAAATGTTAAAGTGATATATATGGAATGTAGGTTAAATGAAAATAGGAATAATGATGAAGGTATGTACGATAGATGACCATAAAATTCATAAAAACAAGACTTTTAAATACTTAAGAACTGTAATAAGTAGTAATGGGGAAATTGTAGAGGTTGTTATTTGTAAGATTGAAGGATAGATGAAGTGGAGAAATATTTTTGGAGTATTATGTTATATGTGGATGCTCTTAAAATCAAAAGAAAATTTTTATAAAATTGTTATTTGCTCAATTATACTTTATGATTCAAAACGCTGCATTATGAAGCATGATCATACACAAAACATTAATGTTGTTGAGATGTGTATGCATAGATGAATGAGTGGTAATACTATAAGAAATAATTAAAAAATGATTTTATTAGGACTAAAGTAGGAGCTACACTAATTGAATATATGATGAGAGAAAATTGACTTAAGTGGATTGGTTACATCCTTAGGATATCAGAAAATGCCCCAATTAAGAAAGGAAAATTAATTAGTCCAAAACAAACTAAAAAGAGTACAGGAAAACCTAAAAATACTTGGTTTGGAATTGTCTGAAAAGATTTACATTTATGTAATTTAGCTGAAATTTTAACCATAGATAGAAATATATAGAAAAAAGGGATTCATGTAATTGATGTTACGTGATAAGATTATGACTTAGATTGTTGTCGTTGGATCACTACCAATTCTTATCCTCAAGATACAATTCTATTTTCATCTTGTTATATACACATTTCCCATTGATTTTATCTTGAATCCATATCCACCATACACCTTGGAACAAAGATCTTTCCACAATTGGAGTGGCTGGACCACAAGTGCGGGAAAACTAACCAATCGTGTAACTGGTACTGTCCAATCTACTAATGTTCTATGATGTAATAAATGATTTTCATTTAGTTACTAGTTTAACCATTATTTTGGTAAATAATTGGTCCTTCTCATGCCTAAATTACTTGAATCAAAATGGATTTGTTTGTTTACTGATTCATGATTAAAATATGGATAAATAATTACCTAACAATTAATTAGAAGAAAAGAGAACAATATCTATTCAGCAGATTCTAGTTTCTTGTATATCCGTACCAGACTTATATATTTCTTAGATATTGGACAAAAAGAACTTCTCAATTCACTTTTTCTTCACTTGGCTGTAGGGTTACTATTTGGCAACCTCTCGGGAGCTAACACGCCTTGATTCAATCACAAAAGCACCTGTTATCCATCACTTCTCTGAGAGTGTTGCTGGTGTATCTACTATTCGATGCTTCATGAAAGAGAAAAGATTTTGTGATGAGAATGTAAGTCGAGTAAATTCAAACTTGTGCATGGATTTCCACAATTTCGGTTCTAGTGAATGGTTGGGATTTCGTTTGGAGTTGATTGGAAGCTGTATACTCTGTCTAGCTGCACTAGTCATGGTACTCCTACCAACAAATTTCATCAAACCAGGTAATATATGATGAATCCAGTCCACTTTTTTTTAGAAAAGTTGGTCCATGCAGACTATAACCACAATTTCCAACTTATCCGATGCCAAAATTTCATTGGTTAATCCAGCAAAATATTTTGTAATCAAATTTTTTTGATCGTTTTTCTTGAAAATAGTGTTCTTCATTCCACATGCTAAGTCACTCCAATTTCAACACTGAATATGATAAAGAAATATTTGATTACATTTTCAGTAAAAGGTTAATCTATGCCATCTTTAATATGAATAATTTACATTTTAAAGTTAGTTTACATCTTCTCTGTTTTCATGCACTGCAGAGTTGGTTGGACTGGCCCTATCTTATGGTCTCTCCCTCAATTCTATGTTGTTCTTTGCAATATGGATGAGCTGCTTCGTTGAGAACAGAATGGTTTCAGTAGAGAGAATCAAGCAGTTCACACAGATTCCATCTGAAGCAGCATGGGAGAACAAGAATTGTCTTCCACCTGCAAATTGGCCAATGCATGGGAATATTGAGCTAAAGGACTTGAAGGTAAAGATTGCCATTGCCAAATTTTTTTTGCCAAATCTATTAGCAGATATTTGTTTGAAACTCAGTTTGTAAATATATTTAGTTCAGATTTTCCTTCATAATTTGTCCTAACTAATGGTAACTTATATGTTGGGGTTTTAAACTTAGGCCAAGTGGCTGCCCTCCTCACATATAAGGAGGACCACAGCACACAAGGGGTGGGCCCCTTTAATGGTGAGGGTGGTGACTGGGGAGTCAGGCCAAGTTTTTTCTTTGCTAGGTTTGGTTTGCCAATGGGAGGATTTTCCTTTGGCCATTTCTATGCATAATCATAATTTCTTTACATAATACCTTTTTAACTGATTTCTACCTTCTTTCTTGTTGTACATTCACATTGGAAGCATACTCAAGTTAAGGCTTTTAAGCTATAATCAGCGAATACCAAAAAGTTGCATTTACTGACATGCAGATTAAATATCGTGAGAACACTCCTCTCATTCTGAAAGGAATTACAGTCAATATTACCGGAGGAGAGAAGATTGGTGTTGTTGGTCGAACAGGAAGTGGGAAATCAACTTTGATCCAGGCCCTGTTCCGATTGGTTGAGCCTTGCAGTGGGAAAATAATTATTGATGGAATAGACATTTGCACTTTGGGCTTGCATGATCTACGATCGCGCTTTGGAATCATCCCTCAGGAGCCTGTTCTGTTTGAAGGAACTGTTCGGAGCAACATTGACCCTATTGGATTGTATTCAGATGATTTGATATGGCAGGTACAGTAATGGGATGTGTTGAGTGTTTAATTTTGATTTATTTTTCTAAATTCTTTCACTTTTAAGTTAGGAGTTTCCTAGTAACTACCATGGATATCCTTTAATGGGAATAATTATTGGTTCGTGGACCTTTTCTTGATATGGTTGGAAACAAGACAACCCTTGTTTATTTATTCCATACATTGTATGTATTTTCAGTTATCATTGATTCCATTCCTTGCCATGGTGTAACTTATATTCTTATCACAGAGCCTTGAGCGTTGCCAACTCAAAGATGTGGTGGCTGCAAAACCTGAAAAGCTTAACGCTTCAGGTATGTTAAATTTAAAATTTCTTGTATAATGTTTTTCTTCATTTCAATGTTTCATATAAAGTGCATGGTTTTGATTATTTTTATCTCTTCTCTATCTACTTCACTGAGTTAAACATTGTGAAGAATTTATGAACAAAAACCAACAAATTTATATCGTGTAAATTAGTCATTATGATGGTGTGAAAATTCTCATCAGAAGTCAAAGCACCTTACAACAACTAAATTATACTTTCATTAGTTTATATTTCCACATATTCATTTTTAAAAAAATCAGTAATTCCCACCATCTCAAGTCGTTGTAATCAATTTTGGATTTTAATTTTAGTTCCTGATGCATGCTACACTCTAAATAGTTGGGAGTGCAAGCAGCATTATCAAGCAAACTTCCTTCTATGGCAGATATATCTGAAACATGTAATCGTATGACATACTACAAAGGGGCATTCCAAGTTTTTTTTAATAATAAGCTGGAGGTTAGTTTTATTGATTAAATGATGCCCCAACAATAACCATAATAATTGAACTCTGTCATTCCAAGATCAGGTATTTCACTGTAGTTTACTAGAATATCTTGCCATTTTGCTTGTATTCCACTTGAAAACTTTATTTCAGTTTGATATTTCCTTTAACACTGCCGTCAAATAATGTTCTCATTTTTACAGTTGGATGTACAGCATGATTTTGACATCTTATCTTTGTGATGCTTAGTTGTCGATAATGGAGATAACTGGAGTGTCGGGCAAAGACAACTCATATGTTTAGGACGGGTTATGCTAAAGCACAGTCGCATTTTATTTATGGATGAGGCAACAGCTTCAGTAGATTCCCAAACGGATGGAGTGATTCAGAAAATCATCAGAGAGGATTTCACAACCTGTACAATAATCAGCATTGCTCACAGAATACCAACAGTAATGGATTGTGATAGAGTACTGGTTGTAGATGGAGGTTCGCTTTTTTTCTCTATCCTTCATTGCACGTCTAATTCCATGTCAAGATATCACGAAAGTTCTCAACATATTCACCGAATTCTGTGCAGGGTTAGCAAAGGAATTTGATCGACCATCTGAGCTGATTGAGCAACCATCGCTCTTTGGTGCATTGGTGCAGGAGTACGCCAATCGTTCTTCTGGTTTATAGTATAGTGCCGGTATCTTACTCTTTGGAGCAAACAAACCAGGTATGTGTCTCACCAATCAAACGGACCTGCCATCGACCGAAACATGGTGATAGAACACGGTGCATTTGTTGCATTAAGCCGCAGCGCCTTTGTACCAACTTCATTTGTTGCATTAATTGCAAGGCTTCTACTTCGTAAGCATATTTTTGCTCTGAAAAATATTATGATTAGTCAAGACATCCTCTTCCATTAACCTTTCAAGCCTTTTTTTTTTTTCGAGTTGCGAATAAATTATTTTGGTAGAACAGGAAGAGGTGAAAAATGTTCCTCGGAAAAAATTGAAATTCTTACATTCCAGTTGTTCCTTCGATCCCGTTAACATTATTCTGCTAGTATGGATGCCATATCGAGTCCTGTTCTATGTTCTGCCTTGATAAAAGATGTGCGGAACTGGATTAATCCGCTATGTCCAATTGTCAACAACACACGAACGGTGGAAAATGAAGCGTGGGCCGATGGCCTACTACAGCTGCCGACCACCCGCAGATTGCCATATATGAACATAACGTCAGTTTACAACTTGACACATTGCCAACTGATGGGAGAGGAAGGACCTTCGGTTCGTTTAGGGCTCGCAAAAACGAAGACTTCGGAACATGCCAAGAGACTTCGGAGCATCGTCGTGCAAAGAAGCCACTTCAAAGCATTCCAGTGCGAGGTTGGCGGTGACTCGACAGACACAGGCTATTCACGAAGACAGCGGTATTAAGATTTTTATCTTACGTTGTTAGTTATATATAGTAATCGTAGTAAAATAAGATAAATGAAAAGGTAAAAGAAAAGTAGTAATTGTGTTAACTTAGAAATCTTGTCATAGTTAAAAAAAAATGACGTCTCGAATAACAAATATGGTCTAAGATTTTGTTCACAAACATCACTTTTAGTTTCTAGAAGTACTCTTAATTTTTATCACCATATTTACATTCTTTAATTTACTATTTTTATTATTTTATCATCATATTTTCTATCATATCAATATTTATATGTTTTAAATAATATTTTTTTACAATTTTTAAAATAACCAAACATATACAACATATTTTTAAAAAATAGATAATTTTTATTTTTATATTTTACAATATATACAACATTTATATATTTTAATGTGTAATAAAATAGATAATTTTTATTTATTTTTTTACTTTTTCGTTGTGTTAGCATACACAACGGACGTACGTGGAAATTTAAATATTTTAAATATTTTTATTATCAATATTTTCATTTTTACTATTGATTATATACAATTACATGATTATGATTATTTGTAATTTAAATTTTTGTTATTAATTATTTACAATTACATGATTATGACTATTTGTAATTTAAATTTTTTTTATTAATATTTTCATTTTTAATATTGATTATTTACAATTACATGGTTACAACTATTTTAATGGATTTTTTATACGGCAGTGGTTTTGAGTAGTGTGTATGGAGTAATACGCGTTCACCTTTAAAGTAGGGGAGAATCGATTTTACCTATTTTGAGAGTACTAGAGTGGGTTTCGTGAACGCAGTTCTAAGTTGATTAAGGGTGTATTTGGTATAGTTTTTTTTAGTTTTAGAAGTTGGATAGTATTAAAGTTAAAATTAATTTTACAATAAAATTTATTTAATAATAATGACGTTTGAAGTGATTTTTAAAGTTAAAAAAAGTTAAAAAGAAACGAAACTTAAGTTGATAAAACGTAGGATCATCAAACGAGTTGAATGATTTCTAGAAATGAACGTGCCAAGAGGCTTAGACCCATCCATCTGAACATACTTCTACTGCGATCTCACCACCAAGATACGCAGGGAAGCTCGATCTTATGCTTAACCATGGCATTAATCAGGAGAGTTTAGGAAGCATCAAAGAGCATCTGGTGTTACATACACATATACATACAGCACTAAGTTAATGATTGTCGAGGTCTCCATCAGGATTCAGATGCTGATATCAACAATTAATACCTTAAACTATTTAATACACAATTCAATACACGCAATTTATTTTACTACTCTTAATTCTAACTATTTATACTTATTAAAATTAATAGTACATTAAACAACTAAACAAGGAATGCAGCCTCCAAAATTCGCGGAACTGACATTCCCAGCTTCGCATGGTCTGTCGGCATCGCTCCGCCTTTTCGCTACAGAAGCGTTCGCGCCACTCCTTCCGACAGCTGCAAAATGTACGGGCATAGGCATTGAATAAATCAGAGGCTCAAGGAAATCAACGTCGAAAAGACGGGGGTGGGCGTTGACGATTACTTTCTCTTAAGCAGCATGTTCAGTTCGTCCAGCCGCACCGCGCTCCGGTATACTCCGGCCTGACCAATCAACAGATCGAACAGCACATGAGAGGGTTGATTCAGGGAAGGGTGGGCGTAGATTTCCGAGAGGGGCGTTCGATTTGTACCCGTCTACAGAGAGCGCATTTGGCGGTACGGTGTGCTAGTTTCAGCCCGTCGACGATTTTGACGGAAGACGCACGGCAGGCGCACGCATTGCAGAAAAGGTGGCCGCACGCCAGGGACACCGGGTCGAACAATGTCTCCTGCGCACACGTACCATATTCGCCGGCGTAGACGTGAGATTTTCATTTCCTGTGACTGAAGAATGTAATCATATATGGGAGACGACGTACGTACGTACGTACCCAGCATATGGAACAGGTCAGGTCGGTGGTAATCTTCAGAGAGTCGGAGTGGGAGAGGGTATACGACAAGGTCGGCCTGCCGTTGTCGTCGAACGCGAGCGAGCAGCACTGCTGATGGTGGCCACCGGGCACGGGGCTGCCGAAGCGTTGTTGCATCCTGTTCATGTGGAACGCCGTCAACTCCAAGAGCCATGGGGACTGGAGGACTTCAATGCGCATGTTCTGCGCATTTGATCTGAATTCTTGCCCTTTCTTAGAGACATGAATCTGTGAAAATTAATCCCAGAGCACGTTTCATTAGAGTGTATATATAAATCAAGATTGGTACGTAACATCTGCAGTCTGCAGATCAGCTGAACAAGACATGAAGCGTTTTATCTTCGCCATCCCCTCTTCTACGGTGTAAAAATTCATTGTAAATTAATACCACTGACGTCCACCGTTGATGTGGACTTTAATCGTACATTAATAGAAAGTTCACTTCCTAATTAGTAAGCTCTTGAAGTAATACCATGATAAACTTTCTCCTATCAAATTGGTCTTTGGGATAGATTTTCTCAAAATAAGAAGTGATGTTAAAGCTACACAAAAGAGTTAGAAATCTAAAAAACGAAAATTTAGAAAAAGGGAAAAATAATTAGGAAACATAAATTTTTTTAGGATATTTGTGTACATGTTACGAATTGAAAAATTAATTTAAACAAAATTTAAAAATATTATATATTTGAATATTTTAAACATATATAATTTCACATTTTATGTATAGTCGCAAGTATAGTAATATTCAAGGAAGATTAGGCAAAACATATAAGGTGAGAAGAATATATTGTGATAAAATTTCTGTCAACTATAACAATTTTTCTAACCTAATAGATAAAAAATACGAAAAAAATTTATATTCATGGTAACGAAAAAATTTAACTTTTTTGCCATACATAAATACCTAAAAATTTGAAAAAAATTTCCTAAAGAAGTAAAATGATTTGTTAGTTATAATTATTGTAAAAGATTAATAGATTTTTTTTATCATAGATTTTTGTGAAGTGTTATTAAAAATTATATTGAAATTAAAAGATTTAATGCTGAAAAGAACCGTGATCTTTTTTACAACCGTAGTCTTACGAGGTTGAAGTAGTAAGCTCTTCTCCTTATTTTGGATGAGTTCTTTCGAAACCATAACAAAGCTCACGTACCATGTCGTATTTCGTGAGTATCTTGCTGATGGTGCTGGAATTGAAGATGGCGTACATGACGAGATCTTTGGCCTCCTGCATCTGAGCGACGTGATTAAGCTGGTCCTCACCCTTGAAACACAAGCAATATCTCCTCCAGAAACCGAACACCGTCAAATGCCGCCGGCGGAGCAACCTTTGGGCTCTTCTGTTGAAGCAACGGATGACCGCCGACATCTCCCCACGTAGGAAGGGGAAGAACTTGTCGTCGCATACTGCACGCAGATTGAAAGCTAGTAAGCAGAGAACAAAATGAAGAAGACGATCGTGGATGCATGCAATACATACATACATATATAGCTTTACTAGCTAGCTAGAAATCGATCAAACATTTCCGGCAAGATGGCCGGCCGGATGCACCCACCTTTGCAACGATCATGGCGGTGGGCGTGTCCCAGCTCCCTGGACTCCTTACCACACAGCTGGAAATCATGGCTGCACCTCGTCAGCATCTTCTTCAGCTCGTTTATCCTCACGAACCGCAGCTCCTCCTCCCTCCTCCCCGCCATGTACGCCTGGTGTCTCTTGCACAACTTCGTCTTCTCCCGGGTGGGCCAATTCATCAACCCACAAGCTCATCGACTTCGCTCGGTATATATACCCGTGGTCGATCGACGACGGCTTGTTGAAACGTTCGTGTGTGGCGTGGAACGAGCACTTCGGTTTTGGCGGCGCGCTCGTCGGCAAAGTGCAACAGAAGGAGACTCGTAAAGATAGATCGATAGACGTTGCCACTCGTCGGCTGTATCAATTAACCAAATCCCCATTCATCTCGTTTTTTTTTAAAAAAGTTTATTACTTCAACGTAATTCGATCTATTGTATTTATAAAATTTTAAGGTTATTAATTTTAATAAAAGGGTATAAATTTAGCACTTATAAAAAATTAATTTTATATGATTCAAATTTAAGTTATTTTTTTAAATTTTTACTCTTTTAGTGAAATAGTTTGATAATTTTTGTATTCTAATTTAATATTGAGGAAGAATATAAAGAAGTTGAAGAGAAAAAAAGAAGAGATGATAATAAAAATCAATCTTAATGCATTCATAATGGTTAAATTGAGTACCTGTAGGATCAATTTTTTATAAGTACCATTAAAAAAAATTATTTCTTAATAAAAAGTCTTCTGACTAAAATATCACTTTTAATGATTTGCTTCATTTGGAAACTTTTCTCGAATGTAAAAATCACGATGACATAAATAGATTCTCGAGATAACTTTTTTATATTAACTTTATTATGATATTCAATCACATTAATATTAAAAAATATAATTTTAACATTAACACCATTTATTTAAATATTAAAAAATATTAATTCCTATGACTTATCTTTTCAAATGATGCAAAAGTAAAAAAAACTGAGATCACATTTCCAAATGCATACTTTAAGGTGATGTTTTTACTTTTAAAATTAGTAAAAAATGATGTAAAATGATAAAAAATAATAATAATTTTTTTTTATTTTTTATTACTAATTTTAAAAGTACAGACACCTTGTAAATCTCGTACTCTCTTATGCACATTTCTGATTGCACCTTATGTAATTAATTATTAATGACAGTTTTTTTTATAAAAAAACCCTAACGGTCCCGGACTCGCGGTTCGCCGTTTCGGGCCGCCATTTGTGGATCTCGTCCCAGTCCAAGTTTGACTAACGTACCTCTCGGGCGTGATGAATCTTATCCATCCCATTTTCAGATCGATCCAGACCGTTGAGATCGATCGATCAACCAACTATTTTGTTTTACGGGAAAAATGCATGTGCTTAACATAATTATTTTTATACAGTTACTTAATATATTTATTTATTTTTTAAATGGATATATTTATATAAGTAGTTAATCTATGATATAAACTATTACTGACTAAGATTTGAGCAGATTATGTTCGTTAATATTTTTTATTTTAAAAATCGATTGCCAAAATTTAAAATAAATCGAGCGGATTGAATATCTTTAGATTAAATATCAATAATTATTTACGTTAAATAAAAAATTTAACCCATATTTATAATCGATAAAATTTAGACTATTACTTTAACCTTATATATTTTTATAACGAGAAATATGTAAAAGTAGTAGGCATTGACAGGCTTACTGTTGTAGATGCTGAAAATGAACGGTTAAGATTAAATTTCAACGAGTTTTTTTGTTTTGGATCACAGATATTTATTTCTGGATTATCAAAATTATCTTATTGTTACTTTATCTTTTTAGATCATTCGTTGTTTTTTTTGGATTATTTAAAAAGTTTTAGTAATTGTGTATATAGAATTAAATGAAAATAAATTGATGAAAAAGAAAATGTATTAAGTAAAAATGAATTTAATGTGAAGTTATTTATGTATTATCAAACTTAAATAAAATTAAAAATATAATTTATTGAGATTTAACGATATGTGATTACAAAAGATGTTCTAAGTAAAGACAACGATATATAATTATGTGATAACTACTAAGATTACCTAAGATAACATGATTTTCTTTCCATTTACAAAAAAGAAGAATTCAATTTACAAGAATTGGATTCTTATCTCTTTAATGCAAAGGTAAGAATTGAATAAAATTAATTTTTTTTTAATTTAATTTTGTCATAATTATCTAATTCGAATTTTTTTAATTGTGACTGGGCGACGTCGCGACGAGCGTCTCTCAACGCATACGTGGATTGCACGTGGATTAGATAAGGATCATCGAAAAAAAACAAAAGAATCACATGTCCCGTACTATTTAAATAATAATAATAATAATTAAAAATCGATCATTTTTATAATTTAAGATGATATTTATATTTTCATCCTAAACTTTTAATGATTGGTATTTAAATTTAAGTTATTTTTTTCATATTTTTAATCTTTTCGTAAAAATAAAGTAGTTTGATAATTTTAATATTTTAATTTAAAATTAAAGAGAAAGGTGAGAAGGATTAGAAGAAAAGAAGAAGAAGATGATGATGAAATTAATTTTAATCGAATATTTATAGAATAAATTTTTTATTGTACAGAAAGTATTATTTTTAATTTTTTTTTAACTACTTAATAATAATATATGTACCACTTCCTGATAGTAGCCGAATACCCACCAGTGGGCGCCGCCGCCGCCGCCGCCACCACCGCCGCCGCCGCGTTCTGGGACAGCAGAGGCAAAAAGGCACCACAGGGAACACAATAGAACTCAATTTCGCAACCGCCACCCGTTTCACGTGAACAGATCGCACCGACAGCATTCCCTTATAGCCCAATAGGTAGTTAGTAACAAAACAATTGTAGTGCTCGTTGCTTCGTGGCTCTTCCGAAGCTCTCGAGGTGGTGCTGAAGCCGATCCCATGGAAGGCGCGAAATCGGTGATGCTCGTGGCGATAGACGACGCGGAGCATAGCTACCACGCCCTCCAGTGGACGCTGAATCGCTTCTTTGCTGGTCCGACCTCCGCCTTCAAGCTCGTCGTCGTCCACGCGAAGCCTGCCGCTTCCTCCATCGTCGGCCTCGCCGGGCCTGGTAGTCGATCCATGCCATCTTTTTTCTCTGGTTCCTTATGGGAGACCAGATGGATCGTCGTTCTTCTCCTTTTCGATGTTTAACGTCTTTTCTTATTCTTTTAAAAATGACGAACAAACAGGGGCTGCTGATGTGCTGCCGTTTGTGGAGTCTGATCTGAGGATTGCCGCCGGCAGAGTAGTCAAAAAGGCCAAGGATATGTGCCTCGGCAAATCGGTATGTGCTTCGCCCAGCTTTGATTCTTGCCCTTTGCTCTGGTGAACGATCCCTTGTGCAACAGAAAAATATGATGTCTACAGTAATTTTTCTTCCCGTTCAATCTATAATACAATCTATCACAGAAAAATAAAATTTAATCTTATAACTATCTATTACATTTTAAAATTTCATTCTAATTCGAGTTATATGTGATACCGTCTTACATCTAAAATTTAGCAATTGAATTTAATAAAATGGGTCGAATTCTAAATGCTTTAGATTAAGGGATAATAGTTATGTAGTTTAAGAGAAAATTTTATCATGTATTTATGAATATATAAATAGAAAAATTTTTCTTCTTCTATTTATTTGTAAAATAATGATGGCTGCACATGTAAAGAAACAGAATTTGAATAAAAAATAGTTTTTCTTTTACGTGTAAAAAACGTGTTCTAAGACCATCCCCTTTGTTTTTGTAATTTGGGGAAGCTTTGGTGAAATTCTAATCTCCTTGTGCAAAGATTGTTCTTTTCAAAGCTTGTCTGCTAAAGCATTGTAAAGCATGGCCGGGTGAATAGAAAGGAAGAGGAAGATGTTTTCTTGTTAAAATTTGGAAGAAAAAGTTCATTCATCTTTTAACTGGAATTGATAAATGATAATGCTATTCTGAATTCCTAATGAAAGTGTTTATCAACCAAAACCACCATTGTTCTTGGTGCTATTTCATAATCAAGGAGTGGCTTAATAAATAATAATAAGAATATGTTCATTGGAAGCAAGGAGTTGACTACGTTATATAATGCTGAAGAATTTATTTCAATCTTAGGCTGTGTTTCGAATTATGGTTCCACTGTAGTTCTTCTAGAAAAATGATTCTTTTCCAATATGTGTTTTCAAAATTCAAACACACCCAGCAGTTTCAATTTGTTTTGAAATGTACTTTCTATATTTCGGTTCAAATCTTGTATCTTTCAAAAAGTTTATATGTGCTAACTTATGAAGAAACTGCAGAAGTATTATCATGTGTTTTTAAGGCTATCCTCCTAAATTTTTAATATTTACACAAAAAGCTACAAACAGTTATATATTTTTCATTTTGTTAAATTTTCTAAAGCAATTATGATGCCAATCATAATGTGAAATGCATCATTAGAGTGGAAGGCTAGCCTAGTTTCTCTAAGCTTTCTAAAGTATGAAAAAAAGATTCAAATCTTCCAAAATGGATTTGAAATGTGTGATGTCTCATTCTTCAAGAATACTTGCATATTAGAGGACATCATATCTATTGATCCCTCATACTTGGAGATATGCAGTTGATGTCGTGATTAATCTAAGTTAAACATTCGACTCCTCATGATTCAAGTTCGAGTTAAGTGTAGTACTCCTAGGTGTTAGCTAGGGCACCCTGAAAGTTCGGGTTGGTTGCCGGCTATCTCAGTCAAAAGCCAGACTTCCCAAGCGGAAGTCTCATTTCGTCTTCTGTCTCATGCCTCTCGCTCAACGGACTTACTCTGTTGAGTCACCCCTCGTGCAACGAACCTATTACTCGTCTAACGGTTGCTGGTCAGCTGGATGTTCCGTTAAAAGGTTGGTTAACGGCACTTCCATTTTTGTTTAGGTCAGCAATAAAGTAAGGTCCATAATGTTACGGCTCACAATAAAGTAAGATCCGTAATATTACGGTCTGTCGTAGAGTAAAACCCGTAATGTTACGGTTGGTCGTAGAGTAAAGTTCGTAATGTTACTGTCAGCCATAGGGTAACACTCGCAAACTTTTACGGTGAAAGAGGGAGTAGTACACCGCTCGACTCATACAGTCGGTGGCCGCTACCCCGACCCGGTCATACGCCGGTAGTTGATACCCCAGCTGCGTCCTTACCGTGGACGCCAACCGTTCTTCCCAAGATGGAAGAGGGAGCAGTGCACCACCCGGCTCATGCAGCTGGTGGCCACTGCCCCGACCTGGCTACATGTCGGTAGCTGGCATTTCTACTACGTTGTAGATATCCATCCCATTGGCCACCTTTGACGCATCTTCCAAAGGCGTAAGTCTAATCCTGCTGATTGCCTCTAATGCACTTTCCAGAGGCGTAAGTTCAATCCCCTTGTCACTTCTGATGCACCTTCCAGAAGTATTGCAGCTGAGACATTAGTCCTAGAATGGACTGGTTGTCCGGCGGTAGGTGGGTGGATTTCTAGCCTATAAGGCCGATGTCCGACCCCGCCAACCACTCTTGATGCGCCTCCCAGGGGCTTGAAACTAGTCTCCAAGCAATTGACCACACAAGTACGAATCTTCGATCTTCCGCAGTAGAGATGACGGAATTCCAATCAAAACAACGGAATTCCGCCCCCTTGCGTCAATTGTTTCTGGAGCGCTTGGAGATTCATTGCAACGAACCAACAAGCACTGGCCTTCTGCGGTAGAGGAGGTGGAATTCTGGCCCAGAGTGCCGGCGCCTCTAAATGATTCCTAGAGCGTGGCTAGCCCAACCGTCGTCCAGTCAATGTAATGTGTGTGACACTTGGTCTTCCTATGTCTGACAGTCTAACTTCACGAAACGTCGTGACCTTAGCTTATAAATAGACCCCCACTTACCACAAGGGAGAGGTTCGACTCTTTGATCCCGCTGTTGTTCGAGTGTCTAGGCGATCCAGCTTCCCCGACGATGACTATTCATTCATCCAACTATTGATCTTCATCAGTGATCGACCATCTGTGCAGGAGAGCTCGTCGGCGACAACTCCAGCCCAACTTTCCTACAGGTTAGTTGTTCTCTCCCCCCTTCCCACTAACAGGAATGGGGGAAAGAACGACTAACCTGGTCGTCGATGGCTGATAGTTGTCCCCCTAGTCGTCTATGGCTTCGACCAAGGGAAGCTCATTCCTCCCTCGGGGATCACCATCGGTCTCCCTTTCCTTCCTGTTTTACGTGTACACCACCCAAGGTAAGGAAGGAATATCTTTAACATTTCCTTGAGTTGGACGTTTTCCTTGCTACATCAGGCAACCAGTTTGCCCAAGCAAGATGTCACTCTCATCTCATGGCTTTGCATGTTGTTTTGTGTTTTCAAGGTCGCTTGCGAATTTTCATTTTTCCCTGGTCGTCCATGGCTTCGACCAGAGGTGGGCGGAACCTACATTTTTCCGTTTTTCTCTTCCTCTATGCCATCGCCCGATGTCTCTTGTGCATCGCCATCTCGGTGAATGCCTCAAGACCTAACTCCTTAAGTCCTTATGTGGCCCTCAGATGGATTAATCGGATTTCCGCTCGTATTTACCGGATTTCTGCCTCTTTTTATTGCCATCTCGGCGAGTGCCCCGAGACCTGACTTCTTGAGTCCTCGTACGGTCCCCAGATGAATTTATCGGATTTTCACCTATTTTCATCGAATTTCTACCTTTTTTTACTACCATCTCAACGAGTGCCCCGAGACTTGACTCATTGAGTCCTTATACGGCCCCCAGATGGATTTATGGGATTTTCAGCTGTTTTCATTGGATTTCTGCCTCTTTTTACTGCCACTTTAGTGAGTGCCTCGAGACCTGACTCCTTAAGTCCTCGTACGGCCCCCGAATAAATTTATCAGTTTTCCAGTCAAATTTGTTGGTTTTCCTAGTGTGTGCCTCGAGACCTAACTCCTTAAGTCCTTATGTGTCCTTGATCAAATCTACTGGTTTCCTAGTGAGTACCCTGAGACTTAACTCCCTTGAGTCATCGCGTGGTCCCAGGATAAATTCACTATTCTTTGGTTGAGTCTATTGATTTCCTAGTGGCTACATTTTAGCTACCTAAATTTTCTTTTCGTTTTAGGGCTAGTTGGATTAGGGCACGTCAGGGAACTCCTAATCACACAACCGGATCTTCCCATTACAGTTCTTTATGTATTTTAGTTAGCTTGTGCACAAATAACAGTAAAGAGGCCAATTTATGTTGGGCTGGCTGGGGTTGTTTAACACTTTTTCCATCAGTATCTTAGATCCTTACTCACTATCTCTAAGTAGCAGACCTTTTGTTTTGATTTTCTTGGATATTTAACATCTCATTCTTGAGTTGAAGAGTACATTCTTTTCTTCTTCTTCTTGTTTTCCTTATTTTCTAAGAAAATAAAGTGGCGACTCTAATATTTTAATTATAACTTTCAACTTATTTTTTGAGTTTCATGTACTTGTTATTCTTTTAAATGATTTTAACTATCATTTGGGTGGAAAGAAGGATAACAATATCCTTACGTAGAAATAAAGTCTGGTAGTATCAATGTTGTAATAAATGGAAAATGGACAATCTGCATATTGAAAATTAAATTTCTTCAATACAAGGGTTTAGATGGCATTTTTGAAAAATGGTATAAAAATAAAAATAAATATATTTACAAATATACAAGTATCATGATCATCAAAATAATTTAATAAAATAAATTATAATTGAATTACATCTAATAAAATTTCAAATACATTTTTTTATTATGTGTAATTGTCACTCAAACTTAAATACTTATATTCAGAATATAAATAAATATATTAAAAGTATGGTTGAAGTTATAAAAAAAAACAAGTAACAAAATAGTGAAATTTTATCAATGAAAATAACTCAAAGTATGAAATCTAAAAGATAAAGAAAAGGCTATTTATACGGTAAAAATGGAAAAAATGACCATTTTTTTCCGAAATGTTTTTCTGTGTTTCCAGAAAACAGAACAAATTGAGACAAAAATATTTAAATATCGTTTTAATGGCCATTTTCCCTTTTTTTTACAACAAAGTGTAATATGGATATTAATTTTAATACTTTGTCATAAAAATCTATTACATATATTACACACATGTACAACATATGGTAGTATCTCTCGAATCAGCGGTTGTTAGCTAATGGTTATTTCTGTGTCACACTGAAAATAAGCATAATTTACCTTTAATTTCCTTAATAATATGACTTCACAAATGACAAGTATGAATTATCTTTTTTTTTACAATAATGCAGTATAATGGTATCATAAATATGAAATAATCATATTATAAATATTACAGAATTATATGAAGCTGTCTTTCATGTAAATAAAAAAAGTGTTCCTTTCTTGTTAGGCTAAGTTATGAATTTGTGAATCTCACTTGATGGTATGGTTTCATTTTCACTTTTAATTGTTTACCCTAAAGATATCATTGGTTGATGAGCTCATCATGATACTATGTAAGCTTTGATTCTTTGTAGTATGGATAGGCAAGTACCTTGATGCTATCATAAAGGGGGTATAATTTTGTTAATTTTTGTTATGGTCATGTTCTGATTGTTGAGTTTGTTAGCTAAGTTCTTGGTATTGTTGACACCAATGGAATGCACATGAAATATTTCACATTTAAAAAATATGAATATGAATATATTTATTTGGGAGAGTCTATGATATCTTTGAAGTTGTGAGAAAAGTTATGTTTTATGTATTTTGTGGTATATGGGTAAATGGTATCCATTTATGCTAGGATCACACAAACACAGATATATACATATACATATTCTTTGTAAGAGACATCATAAACACTAAAATATTCCTACTAAAAGCGTTAACATCTTACTAAAGTTTTTTAAGGATGGGGTGATTATTAGAACCACTTTCACAGTTTTTTAAGGTAGTTACAGAACACATGATTTTTGAAAGTGAGTTATAATAGGACAGCGAAAGGCCATTTTATCCTTTTCTCCTAACTTCAAAAATAGTGAAAAGAAGGAATGAAAATGGGTGAACATAGAATTTTATCTGTAAAAGTTGGTTCAGTCAATTACTCTTCTCTTTTATTAACATATAATATAGATTATATGGGATTTGTTGAACAAAACCATGACATTGAGAAGAAAAAATTTGTGGTTTTGTAGACCTCTTGTCATTCCTAAACATTTCATTGGTTTTCTCTCCTAGATACACCATAGCCTGATTTGGCTAGGGAAATCAAGCTTTTTCCCTTTGTTCATGGTTCAGAAGGAGATGGAACATCTCAAGGTATGTGGGAATCTGAGGTTGGGGGTAAAAGTAAAAGTCTCATGGTCAATCCCCAAAGTCGCTAAAAGGAAAATTGTTTTGGACTTCTTAATGGCATTCAACTGGTCATATTTGAAAAGTTTCTTGATTACTCAGCAAGGGAAGTAAATTTCTGTAGAAAATGCAGCTTTTAAAGGAGTTCAAACTCCCAACTTGTAAACTATGGTACCATTTATTTAAAATTTTTTCACTATAGACCATCATTTTTTACAATACACCACGACTGTGTATAGTAGGATTTATCAAACTTTTTTAACATTATACATCAAAAAAATCATACTAAAAGTTTACATCATAAATCATATAATTTTGAAAAACAAGAATCTCACCTCACCTAATTCCACCATTTAAACAAACACTACCTATGTGAGAAGTTCTTTGGTATAGCCCATGTCTCAGCTGCAATCGACAATCCAACAATGATACCAAGCACGGTAGGAGTCAGGGTGCTTGTGATTGATGCTTTCACAAGTCAATTACTGTTTCTCCACCCATAAGGCCAGTATTTGGGCTCATAATTTCATGTTCTTGAGAAATCTTAGTCACTAGTGGAAGCTTATCACATCAACAAAACCCTCCAAATCGCTACTCCCAAGAGACTGGATTCACATTTCCTAGTACAAAAAATTTGAGAAATCAAGCTGCATGAATGTGAAATTTGCAGCATTGACTGAGGTTGGGGAAGGGTACCTCAATCTTGTAGTTGTGTTGGTCATATTGGAATCTCTTACAATCCTACCTACCACTAACTGCTGCACTTCCTCTGTTTTCGATCATGGCGCAAACTAGGTTGGAGAAGATCGATCTTCTTGAGATCTGGTGCCATGAAAAATGGAAGATAGAGAAAATAGGAGCAGATTGGAGCTGCCTCCTGTTTTTTAAGGACTTCTCTCAACAATAGGTAGATAGTAGAATTAGTCATTCGTTTCCTTGCAAAGTCTGTTTAGAAAGAAAGTTCTGTGTCTGAATGGTAAGTAAAAACCCTATCAATACCAAATAAAGAATGCTTCTCTCTTACTATTACTGAGTAACAGCAGTGCCCGATACATGGGCCACAATAATCATAATCTTTGGACCAGAATAACAACCAAGCCTAACAGAGGCTTAACATACTAACAAACTCTGCATTCATAATAACACAATTACAATGTTATACTCCTTCAAGAAGCTGCTGATGGTCTCTTTATTTATACAAATGATCTGCAGGTGAATGATGTTTGTATTGAGGTGATGGAAGGCGACGCTAGAGTTGTGCTGTGCGAAGCTGTAAAAAAGTTCAATGCCGATATGTTGGTGTTGGGCAGTCATGGTTATGGTGCTATCAAAAGGTTTGGGAACACTGATTTGTCTGCAACAATTAGCATCGTTCACATCCAACTGACATGATTTCATGATTAATCAGATTGTTTTGTTTGGAACAATTAAAAACAATCAGCTTGTGTTTTACCTTGCAGGGCTCTTCTGGGTAGTGTGAGCGATTATTGTGCACATCATGCCCACTGCACTGTTATGATAGTGAAGCAGCCCAAAGACCAACAGTGATTCTCTACCCTATCGTGCTTGAAACCCCATGATCAGCAGATATTCTATTTGCATCAATGCTCGCGTGAATGAAATAAACAAATGGATTGTTCATAGCTTTTGTACTCTCGTCGGAGTCGGTGTGTTGAATTCTGTTCTTTCTAACTTCAAATCCAAGAACGCCTGCTTCTTGTCATGTCTGCTATGGTTGTTCTGTGAGTGGAAGAGGATTCTTCTTGAATTCCTCGATGATATGTACAAATATGTAAGGGGCCTGTGCTTTCCACAATCTTACATAGGTCAGGTTGACACTTAAATCTGGTGCCATCCTCCATGTTTGTTTGCTGTTCTGCCAATTTCTTAGTAGACAACAACGCACGCACCATAAATACATTCAAGAACTACACCTGATCATGGTCCTATTAATGGGAAATTCAAGTTACAACATGCTATCAAACACAAGTCCTTCAAAAGCAAATGGCTGTTTTTTTTATGAGTGAATAGATAATTTGATTAAAAAATTATCTTAAAATTATCAAGAAAAAATTAAGAATTTAGAGTTAGGTATGTTAAAATTAAGAATTCAGAAGTTAGGTATGTCAAGAAAAAAAAAGCAGACATTAACGGTAAGCAGCAAACAAACAAGTCAAAAAATTTAGAGTCAATAGGTTCAAGAATTTTAGGTATTTTACAGATAACATAATAAAAAGGAAAAGATCTCGAAAAATTTCAATTGCACCAATGTCAAATCATATATTCATCGACTTGGAATTTTTTTTTTAAATTATTATTTTAAGATAATAAATTTAAGACTATAAATTTTAATAAAATATCCGTTAATCATTTAGGAAACGTTAAATGAGATTCTAGCAGGTTACATTTCAGTTATTATCAAAAAAAAATTGTATTTCAGTTGTAAATATTTGTATAGAAAAAAAAAGAATTTGTAAAAAGTTCTTGTGAAAATACAAATTTATTATTTAAATATTAAAATCCAGCCTCAGGACTGGTGGACGGTGTAAATCGGTTGGATGTGATGTAACATTTCGACCACAGGTCTTACTTATTTATGTATTTTTGTTACAATATATTTTTATTTTATATCAAAATAATAATATTTATTAAATAATTTTAATATTTTATATTTAAAAAACATATCAATACTTTTAATATATATATATATATAATATTATATTAAAAAATCATACTACCAACTTTAAACAAACACGCTTTCAGTTTTTTCTTTTTCGATTTTTATTCCGTGACCGGAGAATAACATGCACGTCACGTTCCGGTCTTTGCGATGAGGTGGGCCCCACAATTGCGAGCAATCATTTAAGTAAAACAAGTTAAATTTTATGATTTTCAGTAAGATATATAATTTACTTGCGTGGTATAAAAATAACAGACAAACGGAGTGATAAAGTCACTGGCTGTCTGGCTGGCGAGCCACAAATTTTAAAATTATTTTATTGGTAAAATTAAAACCTATCAATATTATCATTATTTAATAAAATGTGAGAAAAATTGGTTACAGAGAAGGAATTGAAAAGGAAGGAGGCTGATGGGGACGGCGAATGCAGAGAGATCAAGCGTACATGGGTCTGTCCGTCCACGCCCCCGACACGTGGCCGTTCTCGCAGACGAAGGCACGGACCACCGGCTCGCCGTCGTCGTGGTATCCGAACATCCTCCTCAGGCAGAAAGCGGCGTGGAGGTCCCACGTCTGCCTGCACTCGCAGAAAGCACACTCCAGGTCGATCTTGCCCCGGTTGCCGTCCTTGATCGCCCTCAACACCCTTGACCGCTTGAAGTTCTTGAACACGCCCCGGAACAGCATGTAGTTGCGCTTCTCCTCCGCGTGAACGCACCCCGGCCAATCGCATATGTACAAGCTGTCTTCTCTGAATCTGCTGGCCAGCAGTTTGTTCCCCTGCTCCCGGCTTGGATTCCACACTCTCGCCGCCAGGTGGACCCCGCAGCGCTCCTTCGGCGATCTCAAGTCGCCGGCATCGCCCGTCGCCTCTGCGGGCTCTCTGCCCGTTTCGGGCGTCGCGGACGTGTCCTCCTCCGACGCGTCGTAGACGGCGGCGTCGGAGTAGAGATCGTCGAAGAGAGACCAACTGCAGCCCGGCGGTGCGGGTGGAGGAGGAGTAGAAGTGGAAGCGGCGGCAGGGGAAAGCGTTGTATTCGAGGAGGAGGCGCGCCGATAGCTCTCATCGGAACCGATGTCGCGCTCGAGGCCGAAATCGGAGTTTTCGAGAAGAACGCCTGAATGGAGCAACCCGGGGCAGCAAACACACAGCTTGTGGAAGGCCGACCAGCCGCCGGGAGGACGGTCAGCAGCGGAGAGGAGGTCGTAGAGGACGGAAGGGGTGGAATCCAAGCACTTGTTCCTGCAGCAGACGTGGCGGATCAGAGCAGAAAAGCGGGAGGAGACGCACGCGAGCCGCGCCCAGTCCCTGGGGTCGCCCTCCAGCTTCACGAAGATGTTGAGAAGGGCGTCTTCGGGGAGAGCGGAGAACGGGGAGGAGGCCGTTGCGGCCGTCGAAGCGGCGACGGACATGGCAGAGGAGATCGAGAATTTGCTTCCGTTTAGGGATTGGGGCGGTGGCGGCGAGGGTTGGGAATGGGAAAGAGAGGCGATGGGGACGTGTGGCTGGGGCTCTCCTCAAATATGTGCTTCCACTTTTTGCCGGATTAAATTTTTTAAGATATCTCGAAACAAATGTGACATGGCTAGCATTTGAACCGGAGCCCATGTACCATGGCTGAGGTTTGTTGGTCGGTTTCAATCAATTTTTAAAATTATTATTATTATTATTATATAATTTTAATTTTAATTGTATTTAATTTTTGAAACCGAAAGAAGTAAGTCGATCTTAATTCCACACCTTAAATTCTAAGGGTGTGTTTAGAGATAATTGTTTAAATAAAGTTAAAATTAGAGTTAATTTTTAGAATTATATGGTAATTTAGATGATAAAAATTTATATATTAAAATATGTATAAAAAATTTTAAAAATTAAAAAAAATTAAAATCAAACAAATCTTAAATCTTAATCTTTTAAATAAAATTTAAGTGAAAGTTACGTTTTTTTTAAGCTGACCAGGAAGCGTTTGGTACGGCGACACTCAAGCCGTCGAGCATGCTACCTCGTAAGTGGAGTTGGGCGGTGGAGTGGATTCTCAATAATTTTGAGGATTTCTTTTTTTAAGTGCAAGTTGTTTTAATGTTTTTTTTTACGTTATTTTTTTTAATGGTGATTTGTTGTAAAAAGTATTTTAAACGTTAATTTGAAGGTTTTTCTTTAACGTTTCTTCTTAACATTCTTTTGTTAAACGAACGAATTTTTTTATGTATCTTGAACGTGTTTTTTTACGGATGCAGTTAGTTTGTTAAACGTTTTTACGTAATTTTCGTTTGGCAAATTTCTTTTTTTTGAAAAACTTTACTCTAAAGATTTATCTTTACATTTAATACATTATCGTGTAAAATTTAGGCAAACTCCTTCGGACCAAACGAAGGCCGACGTCGACCTCCTCCTCCTCCTCCTCCAGCTGCTGCGGTCGCCGCCGCCGCCGCACTGCGCACGCTTGTTGGTCCGCCGGCTGTCTGCAGCCTGCTGCTCGATTCCTGTGGTCTCAGCCCGTACACTAGCTGGCGTTCGCGCACACGATTAATGAATAATGAATGACCAACTAGGACAGCAGACGGACATTTGTGCCGGCGACAGATCCGACCTTCCCTTCAAAGCCATCTGCCTGCATTGATCGATCGGCAGGCACATGGGCGATGGTTGCTTCCAACACGACGCGTTAAGAGTTTACCGTTGCGTTAGCATTTATTCATGGGGTAGAATTAAGGATGTTTATACCTTTTTTTTTTTAAAAAAAAAAAATTTAATGTTATTATTATTATAAAAATTTTAATATATAAATTTTCATAATATAAATTATTATATAATTTTACTTTTTTTACGAAATTAACTTTAATTTCAACTTTTTCTAACTCCTGAAACTAAAAAAAGTTATTTATGAATGTAATAAGTAAAATGAGATTTATATTTTTTTTAAATTATATAATTTATGATGTAATATTTTTAATATAAAATTTTTAATATAGAATGTTAAAGGTATTTGTTAATATTATTGTATATAGTGTAGCATATAGTAAAAAATAAAGGTAAACATTGTGCACTATTTGAACACAGGTAGCGTTTATTTAAGAAGGAAAATGAGATAGAATGGAATTGTATAAAATTTACAATTTAAGTTTTTATATAATTTTTTAATATAAAATATTAAAAATATTTGATAAATATTACTGTACATATACAGTGAAAAGTAGAAAAATATTATTTTTATTATATAAATTTTTATTTTACAATTTATTATGTATTTTATTATCAATCAATTAATTATTATAATATATAATAAATATAACTAAAACAATTTTAGAAATGTAAAAACTGAATTCGCGTTTGACAGCGCGATTTCTCGAAGTGGGCCCCGGTGGAGGCGTGGATCGGAAGAAATCTCGTACGGATCGTGTGTTTTTCTGTGATTTTTTAATTGGCATTTATATATTTTTTAAAAAAAATCTAAAGGTTTGATTAAAATTATTGTAATGTCGAAAATACCGTTCAAAATAAAAATGTAACTCATCGGCTGCCGTGTGAAGATGGTGATGGCGTTCGTGCGTGAAAGAAAAGAAAGTTAATTATAAATTGAAGTAAAATAAAATTGAAAGGTTTTGGCACATTGTGTAAAATAAATGTTGTAAAATACACAAAGAATAATGTGGATAATAAAGATTGAAATCACATTAATGAAAATAAATGCATTTACACAGTAAATGGAGCTAGGAGTTGTCACCTCTAAAATAATACTTTTACCTAAAATTATAAATTTTATCTTATTAAAACTAACTTATGAAAAAATTAACAAGTGATATAATAATTTTATTTTACTTATTATTTTTAACGTAAGACTATTATTTTTAACATATTTTTGTATTTATGAATTTCTTATTAAAGTATTACATATAACGTCTTACCTTTAGTATACATAGATTGATTAACTTTAATACTATATAAATTATATAAAGACTACATTAGGTATAAAATTTTTTTAACTTTGAAGTAAAAAAAAATAACTTCTTTAATTTTTTATATGAACAAGGTAAATCAACCTCGAAATTCCCACACTCAATTTGATAAGTGATTGTCACCTTTCTCCCGAGAGGGTGAACAACTGAGGTGAAAGCTTACAGCTTTCAATGTTTAATAATAATAATAATATGTTTATAATTACATGTATATAAAATAAATTTCGTAGTGTACATGCCAAACTTTAGAGATGTCGTAATGTATGCATGTCACTTTTGAAACAAAATTACATAATGTATGCATGTCACACTTTTTTAAAAAAAATTATGTAGTTGTCTGTATATTAATACACGTCAAACTTTAGAGATGGGAAAATATAATTTTTAAAGTGGAAAAATATTTTTTTAATGTTTGTATTTTTTCAATATTTAAATAATTGATATAAATATTAAAATTGTATTTTTTTTAATGTTGATGTATAATTAGTTGTAACAAATGAAATCAAAGATTTCAATTTCATTCATTAATTCTGACATAAGAAGAGACGTCATTTAAGGGATTTTTATATTTAGAATTAATAATAAAAAATTTAATTAAAATTTTCATAATTTTTTATTAATTTTAAATACATAAACACTACCTTAATGCGTTATACTCGTTAAAGAGAAGTATATTGATTTCTTTCCACTGCATCTGTACAAATTAATCCTACGTGACTACGGGGAAAATGAAAATTTTCCATCATTGTTACAAAATATTTTAAAGAGATCGAGAATTATGAATTCAAAGAGTTGAGAGTTAAAAGAAGACTGCAGGAACATGTATGAACAAATAAAAAAAGGATGTAGTCACAAATGATGAAGTATATTAAAAGAAAAAAAAATCACAACATTTTTTTGAGGACAGAATCTATCTATTTTCTTTGCAAGGATAAACTACATTTATCTATTTGTCTTGCTACTTTATCAACTGTATCAGCTAATGGTTCATCTTACCGTATTGTCGAAAATATAAAATGTCCTAAGTTTATCTTATATGATTCTTGCTGTTACTTTTTTGCAGCAATCATTAATGTACTCTGGGATGATCATAACAAAAGATTGATTATATTAAAAGTTAATAGATTCAATCACAGATTTAGCAATTGTTTGCTCGTGGTAAAGATTGTAGGTCGTAACTGTTAGGTTAATATTAAGTCATACTCAAATAATACATGGTGTTGTTAACTACTTATAAGAAAATATTATATTTTCATTGTCAATTTGAATTTTTGATGTAGTGGTTGAATCCAATCTTAATATGTATTGCTACTTGCAAGATATATTTCTTTTTATACTTATCTCACATTATTTTTCTTGCTAATATCTACTCATGTTATTAATATCTCATTCTTTTCATCAACCATCACCCTCACCCCTGAAACATTACAAGACTTAGGGTTCATTTATAAGTAATTTTTTTAATTTTCAAAATTACTTTTAACATCATTATTACTGTATAAATTTTAACATATAAACTTTTATTACATAAATTACTATATAGTTTCAACGTTGTTCATGAAACTAAAAAATGTATAAACTTATATCGTATAAGTTTACGTTGTTTCCAGCTCTCAAAGCTAAAAAAATGTTGTTCATGAATGCACCTTATATCGTATAAACTTCAACGTAATGACCTTTTGATTATAACTCCAACTTCATATAACATTCTATGTATTATTATCACAATATAAATATTAATGTATAAATTTTTATTTTATAATTTATTATAAAACTAATTAAACTTCATTTGATAATAGAATTTAACTTCTAACTCTTGGTAGCATTTGATAAACACACCCTTAGACTAATGACGAGGTGAAAAGTACCTTACCATACATCCAAACATGAGTTCGGCTGATATGTTTTCCTCTCCAGTTTGGTAGCATAAAACCTGATTTATGATTAGAAAGATAGCACACCGAAATTTACTTGTAAATTATTGAAATGAGGTCATTATCATGAAGTTGCTTGTGATCCAGGAGGCCTAACTATGCTCTGTCAGATAATCAATCATTCTGCTCTTTTCTTGCAATGCCTGGAAATGTTATCTCAGATTAACGATACCATCCATGAGGCTTTCAGCAGCAAATGTTAGCATCCTGAACATATCCCCACAAAATATTGGGTCGTTGATCTGCAGTCCAGAGAGGTTTTAAGGTTTTATCTAGGAAAGTTAATAGATTATATGAATTCGAAAGTTACGATTTTTTGATCAATATGATTTCAAATGTATAAAAATCTGTTTCTATTTTCTTCTTTAGTAACTATAATAAAAATATCTACACCTATTATATCATTTATTAAAATTTATACTTCACATAATATAAATTTTTATAAACTTTATTACTAAATAAAACCTAAGCTACCTTGTCATTTTACAATGGCGGGTAACAGTAGTAAAGTCCCACCTCTGCAACTTTCAGAGGTTCCACCGATAACCATGGTCGAGGAAAAGCTCTGCATCACGTTTATCAATTTTCTCTCTTTTTAGTACTTTTTTTTCTCCTTTTGGTACTTTAATGGTCCCTGTGTAGTCACTGTTATCACTGACATACATGCTGGCATGCACTCTTTTTTTCGAAATTGAGCCAACATATTTATTTTTATTTATATATTGTACCCCATTGCCATTTGTTTAATCCTGAAATTTAAAAAAAAATTGTATTTTTCATTCTCGACCTAATATATTTGGTGTGTACACACACACATTAATATTACTTAGAAATAAAAACTATATTATGCTAATATATGATATATTATATTGTCTTACAAATTCTTTAGGTATTATATTATATAAAATATTTATATTTGTAAAGCCTGTTATCAAATAAAACATATCATATAATTACATAGAAGATATTACAGCCATTATACAAAAAAAAATCATGCATTCATTCATTACAACAATCTATTTGGTCGCATCAGATCATATCATTCCCTTTAGGTTTGCAGTTTCCAATAAAGCTGAAAGCAAAAGTTGGATGCCTAGAAAATATCATATTGTTCTCGTGACCCACGATGCAAGTGTCAACTTTATTTGTTTTAATTTTACAGAAATTTTTAACATTTTATTATTATTATTATTATTATTATTATTATATTTATTTAAGTGATATAATTAAGTAAAATGATATTTATATATTTTAAAAATTTAAGTATTTTAATATATTTTTTAAATATAAAATATTAAAATTATTTAATAAATATTATTTTATATTGATATTAAGTATAATAAAAAATAAAAGTATATGATAATAAACGTATAAACAAAAAGAACCTTATTAGAATTTTTTTCTCTACCCGTATATGATCCATTAGCCTGTGGATCAAAGAATCGATCCATAATTCTACAAATAGCGCTGATTATTTGCCTTCAATAGATAAAGCCGAAGTGTTTGATTTCATTTAGGTTCTATTTGATCTAAATTTTTTTAATTAATTTTTATCATCTAAATTATTATATAATTTTAATTTAATTTATAAAATTAATTTTAATTTTAACTTTATCTAATTTTCAAAATTAAAAGAAACTATCTTAACTTACACGGGAAAAAATTCACTTAATTTCGCTGCACTCAAAAACAGTTTATTTACACGAGAGAAAGAAGTACAACACAGAACCAAATAAAGACATATTCCGATTCTACCCTCGCACCAGCGCCTACGAGACTCGACCAAGGCAAGGGCAAGATGGGAATCCAGCTCCTTACCAACTCCCTAGTCGCCGGAGCCGTCGCCCCCGAACAGGGAGATGCGGTAGTAGAGGAGAACGGCGATGAGCAGCAGCGCAAGCGCGACGCCAACGGGGGAGCCACCGATGCGGTGGATGGAGTCGGGAGTGCCGGCGGAGAAGATGTCGGAGAGGAAGCTGCCGCGGTCGGAGGAGAGGAGGCGGATGAGGAGGACGAGGGTGAGGGGGAGCAGGAGGAGTCCGGCGGGGCCGAGCAGCTCGGGTATGGCATCCACTATGGCCTGGCCCTGGTCGCCGACGATGAAGGGCCCGGCCACCACAACTCCCACCACCACCGCCAGCAGGACCCCGTGCGGCGCCTCCCCCCCTCCTCTCACCTCCTCCATTCCCAGACACAAGAGAAGCGCGTGGTTCCTTCGAAAGGACTATTGGAAGCTGGAGGTGGAGGAGGAGAAGACGAAGAAGACGAGGGGAGGAGGAGGAGACAGTCGCAGATGGGGCGAGATTCTTTTGTTTGCAGTAACAAGGAAAGAGATCTTGGGCCTATTTGATGTTGGTGGTGACGAGGACGTCCGTGCACGACCGACAGCCGCGTAAGGTGCGAGAGCTGGACTTTGGATTCCGAGCCCAAGGACGAGCGACGTGCGAAACGTCCACGATCTTTCTTTCTTTTAATTTTTACTTTTTTTTAAACATAACGAAGACCAAGGAAATCTTGACTGACGATATATTTGTTAATCAGGTGTCTTAGGTTCTTTTTTTTTATTTTTAAAATTTTTAAAATTATTATTTATAAATTTTAACTATAAATTTTTATCATCTAAATTAATATATAATTTAACTTCGTTTACTAAACTAATTTTATTTTTAATTCTATTTAACTTTTAAAGTTGAAAAAAATTATTCTTAAATGTATCCTTAATTTTGAACACCTAAGTTTTGTTATGAAATAGAGTTAAGTTTTATAATAAATGATAAAATAAAAATTTATGTACGTGAATTTATACAGTGATGATAATATATATGAATTTATATCAAGTTAAAATTAAAATATTATTACCAAATAAAATCTAAGATTTTGTATTTATGATAAATTATTAATAAAAGAAAATTTAGTTTAAAAAAAGATTGACAAGGCATCATAATAATTTGCTTTTCCCGTAAACTCTGAGGTTGTTTTTTTAAGACAAGGAAGGTTTCAAATTCTGTGAAATCTTTGGAGTTACAAACACCGTAAATAAACGGGGAAAGAGATGCACATTGGCAGAATTCCACAATACTCTAGCCATCATAAACGGATGCAATTATGTCGCTCTCTGTTGCCCTGATGACATGCGTGGCTAGATGCACTTCGCATGACCCTTCCCGAATGCTCATTCATAAGCAAATAAGGTCATAATAGAATATCTTCCTTCTTGTCCTTGTGGCATCCCCAAGAACACTTGTACCGTTCATAGAATTGTTATTTTTATATTTCACTCGAGCAAGAATAGAATACTGACTAATATTTTATTATATGAATAGATTCTTAAGGTTAAATAAATGTCTTAATATTTTATGTTCATCCATAGCTAATAATTTATATTTGTGGATGGTAAATGATAAATTTTAGTGGACTTTTCTTGAAAGGTAACTTTTAGAGGATCCGGCAATCAACTTCAAGCCTACTCAGCTTCACGGGTGGAAGTGAAATCCAAATCTTGATTTGGAATCCTAAGCTTAATGTACAATGTATTTGGACATCTTACCACGTATAGCAAAGACGAGAGAAAGAAATCTCAAACCCAAATGCAACAAAGATTTTGAAAAGATAACTTTAAAACCACATACTACATTGCCAGTGCAAACATCTAACTTATGCCACAAAATGGAGTACCAGTGTAAACAAGTGGATGAATATATAGCCATCAACTATTATCAGGGAAGGAAGAATACTCTTCAATTTGTGATTCTGTTAACGAGGGTTTCAACGAATCTGTGGCAGTCCTGAAATGGTGGCCGAAAACACAGGTGGTAGCTATGTTCTCCCTAAGAGCCACCATACCTGCTTCTCTGCAAAGGCCCTCCAAATCTGCTCCAGTAAAGAGATGTGTACTTTCTGCTATTTCTCTGAGATCGACGTCTTCGCCTAGCTTCATTTGGCGTGTGTGGATGCATAATATCTCATAACGAGCTTCAGCATCAGGTGGTGGAACATATAATATCTAACAAGTCACGACCAACAATAAATGGTAGTCCATAGGAGGAATACAAGCTTATGAGAGAAACAACAAAAATCTTGATTCACGGTTCCTCAAGTGAATGAATCAATCATGAACGGTAAAAGAGGAAAGAGAAACATAAGATAATAATAAAATAAAAAATGCTATGTGGATTCTAAAAGGTACATAGAGAAGTCTGTAAGAATGCAGCACACCCATACAATGGGTCAGATACAAACGTTTTTTATTAAGCATATCTTTAGTCAAAACATGAGGCTTGAGAAGAATGAATTCTCACCAAATCAAAACGACCAGGGCGTCTAAGTGCAGGATCAATCGCATGAGGCCGGTTTGTGGCAGCCAAAACAAGAATTCCCTTTGCAATAGTAGAATACAATATCATCACGAGAGAGAAAGGACAAACATAATGCTGTTTGAGACATCAACTCAGAACATGCCATACCGATGCTAGCTCCAGCCCATCCATTTCAGTCAGTAAAGTAGACAGAAGTCTCTCACCAACCATTGCATTTCCACCAGAACTTCCACCAAGACCACCACTGAAAACAGATATATTATGCATGTAATCATAAAGCTTAAAAGGTGCGATAAATGTTTGGAGTACAATGACTGAAAATAAGCCCAGTCCTACAATGCCATAACTCATAAGCATACCACAAAAACACAATCACAGTAAAATTCACAAAGTTAATGACCATAACTTGGTTGCATAAACACACTAGTGACAACAGGTTCCAAAAAATGGATCAAAGATTGTTAAGAACTATGGTGAACCATAACCATATTGCTGAGGTACAGAATCCTAAAAGCAAATAAAGAAAACAATAATCCACACAAGGCCAAAAAACACGTGCAACACAAGTACAATATTAACAGTAACTTATTTTTGTGTGAGCAGATAAGAAATACAAATAACACCTACGGACAAGAAGATATACATAGTCATATGAATTTAGACATGTAGCAAGCTGCCAAAAATGAGTAACTAAAACGGTCAAGAAAGACAGGATGAACAAGTTCCAGAAAATGACATTCTAGGTTCCAAGTACTAACCGTTTAGGAGCAATTGCATCAGCCTCATCAAAAAATACAATGCTTGGTGCTGATTGACGAGCCTTTTGAAATGTCCTACGCAACAAGGCTTCACCTTCACCAACATACTTTGAATATAATTCTGCTCCACTGCATAGTTTATAACTTCATATATCACAAAAATCTAAAACAGGTGAATGGTTTGTGTTTTTCTTTTGAAAAGTAAACAACAGACCTTAATAAAACTGGCCAAATTAGCATTATTGTCCATGGAATAGTCTTACATTGGTGAAGTTTAAAACAAAATATGAATTAATATATAAATGCACATTTTACTCATTGTTAATTGATGTTGAATTGAATTTCTATATTTTATTGAGATATCAAAGAAAATTTGTGTAATACTACAAATACAACATTAACATCACAACAATTGTCATCATAATTATCAGTTATCATTATAAATACTTGGCAAACTACTAGCCATTTGAGACGTGCAAAACTTTCTCGCACTCCAGCTTGTATGGCACATTAATACCATACAGATCTCTTTCATGGATACATAAGTGAAGCAATATTTAGACAAGCTAGTTGAAAAAAATGACTTTAATGAAGAGATTTTGTAGAATTTATCAAGCTACTACACTGAAATAACGATGTTAATAACAAACAACCTAGTGGATATTCAGGTAGCATGTGTCATGATTGTTGTCACTAAAAATACAACTGCAATGATTTGGTGATATCAATGGGTAACTTAAACCATGCAAATAGTTATGGCAACCTACAGAATTATAGTGCAAAATTCAAAAAAATTTCAAAGATAAGGGTGAAAGTAGAAAAGCATTGTTTATTGTATCATTACTGAATATTTAAGATATGAGCTAGCATATGGGTAAAAACTCAATACCAAGCAGAATGTTTATTGTGTCATTACTGAAAATTTTTCGAGATAGAAAGATAAGGTGATTCTCATTAAATTCCATTAGAAAAAGCTCACATAGTTCGATTTGTTAGCCCATAGTTGTTCCATGGTCCCCACTAAGATTGAGTGTTGATGTGATTGTGCCATTAAGTAATTACCATTTAAAAAGAAAATTAAGTCATCCACAGAAAAAATAAAGCATTAATGTTCTATAACCTGGGTATGGAATCATAAATTATGGAACAGAGTTATCATATATGCAAATCATAAACAACTTTACTAATCTACTCTCATTTCATTTTAGGCAAATCAATGTTGATGATGATAGCAACAATCATGGCGATAATCCCACTACATGGGACCAGCTCCATACATCCTTTTCATCCATTTATTCCTATCTATGATCAAATCTTCAATTAAATTACATAAATTTAACCATTACTGATGATAATTTTAAAAAACACATTGACTGCAACAAGCCCATAAATGTAAGGCCATTTGTGCATTTCTGTGTTATTTAAACTTGATTTGAAAGATATCAAGCTATTAAGGAAAAAAAAAAAAGACAAATGAGTAAACTTCAGATTGATCCCTTGTCGATTTATTAAAAAATTTAAACAAAAATCATTTCCATTTCATTTTAGACAAACCATTGCTGGTGAAATATTATTGATTACAATAAACCTATAAATGCAAGGCCATTTGCACATTTCTGTGTTAGCTAAACTTGATTTGATAGATATCAAACTAAGAAAAAAAAAATTAAGACAAATGAGCAAACTTCGTATTGATCCGTTGTCAAATTATTAAAAAATGTAAAGAAAAATTACTTTCATTTCTTTTTAGACTAACCATTGCTGGTGAAATATTATATACTACAAGGAGCCTATAAATGCAAGTTTATTTGTAAAATTTTGTGATAGCTGAACTCAATTGAATCTTATCAAACAATTAAGAACAAAACTTTAAAACAATTTGGTAAGCTTGGTATTGATTCTTTATCAACCTACTGAAATTGTAAACAAAAAATAATGTAAGCCATATTTGTAAGTTTTTTTATCAACATATCAATGATTTGCTGTAAAATTGCAAAAGTTGATCAAAAGAAACAGAATACTTATAATGGATATAAATAAAAAACACAGGTAAAAATTGAAGAACCCATAACAAGTCAACCCACACATATTAAAGACATGGAGAATCAGACAACATGGCCCCAAGTTACCACAAGCATAAACATGGATGTATTTGAGAAGAAAATTAAAAATAAGAACCTCAAGGAAAAGAGAAATTAAAAATAAGAACCTCAAGGAAAAGAGAAATTAAAAATAAGAACCTCAAGGAAAAGAGAAATTAAAAATAAGAACCTCAAGGAAAAGAATGCAGCTTGGGCAGCAAGAGCAGCTGCCCTGGCAAGAGTGGTCTTTGAACATCCTGGTGGACCATGCAAAAGAACACCACGCACAGGTGATATGCCCAACCTTGCAAATGCATCAGCATGCTTTATGGGCCACTCAACAGCTTGCTGGAGTTTCCTCTGCAATAAATTATGGAGTTTGGCAGCACATTCTGCAAAAGAGACTAAGAGAGTATATAACATAAACAGATACACAGCTTGTACCTTTAGATCTTTTAACCCTCCAATATCATCCCATGAAACTTTTGAAACTTCCTTTGTAATGCCTCTTGTGATACTTGGGCCAACTTCTGATCTTGCATACTCCCAATCTACTTTCAATGTATGTATTTTACTATCTTTATTAATGTGTGGTGACCTAAGGTATGCAGACTTAGCAGCTTCCCTACATAAAGCTTCTAAATCAGCCCCAACATATCCATTACAAGATGCTGCTATAGCTTGCAAGTCAACATTATGGTCCAGACGAAGCTTTTTGATATGAAGCTGAATAAATCACCATACATGATTATCACCCATAAACAGGAATATATAGTGACAACAGACCAAAGAAAATAATTTGCTTGAATTGGGTATCTATTTATTTAAGCTAGAATGTCAACATCCTAAGTTTTGCTATAGTTAAACTCTCAGAGAATGTAAAGTTTTTCTCTTGGGTAATTGCATTGATGATAGACATATGAAGGCACATGAAAGTTATACGGATATAAGTCATATAAATAAAAAAAAATAGACAGATCATATTGCAAACCTCAATAATCTGCAAACGTTCCTCCAAGGAAGGTATTGGGACTTCAATTTCCGAATCAAAACGACCTGGCCTTCTTAGAGCTGGATCAATTCCATCCACTCTAAATAGAAATGATTGTAAATTGTCAGTGTTCTACAACAAAATAATGCCAGAAAAACATCTTTAGGAGTTAAGATTATATAGATTGAAGTGGCCAAAGTAATGGAGTTAAGATTATATAGATTGAAGTGGCCAAAGTAATGTGTAGTTCTACCTGTGAAGCACTTGTACAATTTGAGGATACAGATGTGACACAACACAGATTAAGGGATTCGGAAAATTTCTTAAAAGCAGGAATGAGAGTTTAGTAGAATCCATATTTCGTAGGATTCTACTATTGATGAGAATGTCTTCTAACAACATGAAGATATGACAAGAAGCTTACTCTGTTGATATTATGTCAACAAAAAGGCAAATAACATGTATCAAAACAAATTTTAATAATGGAAGAGTTACTAATGGTTCAAACCTACGTAAATCTGATATGAGGTAAGGAACCTAATAAAGTTGAGTGGTCGATTCCAAATAGCATGACAAATTTGTTGATGTGGCCCAAAAATTGGGTTTCCTAGTTAAAGATGAATTGGTTGTGGTGAATCAGTAAATCAGGTTTTTGTGTCATGTATTTTCCCTTACAATTACATATAATATTAAATAAGCAAGCTCTTTTTTAGTCAGATTACTTTGTAGAACTGAATTCTCAAGTACCCACATATGGACATAGAATCTGCGGCACATAGGAAATTGGAAAAAAGTTTCCCTGAAAACATCAACAATAGATTTACCTGTTTGTGGATGCTATTACAACAATATGTGGAAGTAATTTAGACGACACTTTCCTCCCATCCATAAGTGTAAGGAGCTGCCCAACTATGCGAGATTCATGCTCTTTCCTGACAAGGCATAACGAAAATCATTTTAAGGAAGAGACTGACATGTCAGAAAAATTATATCAGAAAGAATTGACTTAATAAAAACTTGGGTGGAAGAAGAGACACCACGTACCTTGAATCACGACGTGGACAAATGGCATCAATCTCATCAATAAAGACCACAGATGGATTTCCTAATGATGCATGGGCGTATGCTTGAGAAAATGCATCTCTCAAAAATCTCTCACTTTCTCCAGCATGTGCTTTATGAACATCTTGTGGACTGTAAACAACATCAACGCACAACCATAAGAATGACCATCCAATGAGCATTACTTTCTCGAACAGTACCTGATTGAAGTCAAATGAGCATTACTTTCTCGAACAATGGCTCGAACCAAGCTAGTCTGTAATTGAGCAAAAAAAATATCGTCCTTCATCTTGCTTCAGAATAATACAAACAAAATTACACAAAAATTGCAGCACAAAGCATTACAACATCATTATGTACATTATATGATTTCTGGCCATTATATTCTTTGCCATGTGGGATATCAAAAGTTTGTTTGAAACACATAGCATGCAACTTCTCATTCCCACATGTCAATAATTAATGTGGTAAATTTACATTTTATTGCAAATTTGATAGGGTGAAAAACACCAATAATAATTGCTAACAATGAAATCATCTTGTACAAGATGAATGGAATGCTCCATCCAAAGCAGAAAAAAAAATGAAGGAATGTCAAAGGATTTTGTTTCTATTGGTCATACTAGTCAAGTGGAAAAAGATAGACTGAAAAGAAAAGGAAAGGAGAAACTATCAAAAATTAGCATCTCACAATAAATTACTAACCATGAGAGAAAACCAAGATATACAACACAATAAATTCTGATAAAACGCAAAACAAACAATCTAGGACAAGCAGTGACATTTGATTATTTGATATAGCAACCAAGCTGGTTAATTGTGCCAATATTGAGGTCATAACTTCTTTTATAAGCTACTGAAGCAAAGAAAACAAACAGAAAAAATCTAGCAACAAGCAATTTTAATACACAAAGCATTTAGCATCAACTGAACATGTAGCATTGTCCAAATCTATTAGGGTCGGGACTTCTAATTGTTTGAAGAAAAGCACATAATGTTGTCTACAGTATTAGTCTGATAGTAGTTGTTGAGATTTACCCAGCTAATGAATGTAGTGTAATTGCATTAGATCATTGTGCACCCTGCCAAAGAATTATGATCATCAGCTCCATGAATAGCATCGTCAATTATTACTGGCTTCTTGGACTTCAATCTTGTGGACAAGTTTAAAGCTTCCAAGAAGGTTCAACATGAAGTGAACAAGAAAAATTATGGTTTTAGATGTCTGCTTTGCATTGAGCCACAGTAAACTTAAAATAGGATATCAAGTTGGTCAACATGATACTAATGCCTTCACCTGCAAAGCATGTTGGCTGGACCTAAAATATGCACCAGATGCCGATAATCACCTCCAGCCATGACATACAGTCGAAGAACACAAAACTGAAAGCAAGTTGAGCAAGTCTAACAGCACTCGGATACTCATTACTTTCAATATTAATACATTTAGCCATGTTTGCAAAAAAGCAAACGCAAGGTTTTAAGAATCAAGGAGTATTTCAGATGCATATACTTGATTTTTCAGTCCACTTTCATATCCATAATTCATTTATGAAAGACCTGTGCTACAACTGTTGTGACTCGTATTGAGCATTACAACAATCAAAGTCGTAATAATATTTGACCCAAATTGTTCCTTCACCCAATCCAATCATGAACTTGCACCATTCTACAAATGAAGCAAACAAAGTAACCAATTCTTGGTCATCATCAACTATAAAAATGCAATTCCGGACTCATCCTACAGATGAATAGGGTAGGTGCATAATGTGCACACAAAATTGAAAGAAATTAGGAAATGCCAAACAAGGAATGGAAGCAAACCTTTCCAGATCCAGGGGGACCATAAAGTAGCAACCCCTTTGGCCACTGAAAAAACAAAACCAATCAAACGCTGCACAAGTAGCCATGGAACAATAAAAATATACAAATATTATTCAGTTGAAATAAACATGAAGCGAAACAAGAGACGAGAGAATCAAGAATTACTTAGGGTAGAGGTTGGTCAGGGCGAGGGAGAGTACCTTGAGTCCAAGCTTCCTTGCCTCTTGTGCATAGACGGAAGGATAAATGATGAGCTCCCTGAGAGCTTGGAGAGCCATGGAATTTCCTGCGATAGCCTCTTCTGCCCTCCAACGAGTCTTCATGCCTCCATTGAAATCATCCATTAGAACACACACGGACCTCTAGAGTCTATTTGTGCCTTCAGAATCTATGGAAAAGAAAACTATAAAATATTTCAAAAATTGCTAAAAGAAAAAGTTTCTTAATGTAACAGGAATAAAAAAACTGAGTATGTAATCACAGAATTTATCGGAAAGTCTGAGAATTTAAGTGAATGTATCAAAATGTCTAATTCTTCCTATACATACGTATTAATTTAAAATCTATAAATTTTATATTTGAAATCAATAATTTTTATAAATATTTCATATTTATAACATATACTTTATATAATTTTTATAATATATTTAATTTGTTATATATGTAATATTTAATATATTTCCTTTTCTGATAAATCAAAGATTTCACGTATTTATTTGATTTGGATAAAGTGATATTGACCCTTTTGATATATCGATAAAACTTTTATAGCTTTGATACCACTATCATTAGATTCTTCAATAATTTCTGAATTTAGACTTACAAATCTTCTCATGAGCTCGTATAAGACTATCATCAGATACTTAACTATTTGACTAGGGCCAACTCTTAATAAAGTTATTAATAATACTCAATGTTTTTTCCTTAAAGTATGAGTTTATATAATTATTTCTTTTCTATCTAAGAAACTCTCCATTACTTACATAATAAAAAAACTCAAAGGCCTATTGATGAAAATTGATTTTGAAAGGACCTTCGATAAATTTAATCGATCTTTCTTATTTAATTGCATGAGTTAGACAAATGACAATTTAACCGATCGGCTAAAGGCACAAGAATACAAGTGTTCAACTATTTTCCTTTTAATCAAGCAACATCCATGCCACAAGGATCCACCCATTCAAACAAGCAAAAATTGTGCAATACATGAAAATCGTCCAAAACCATCGAATCCAGTCCCACCGAATAATCTAGGGCACCGAAACAGGGCAGGCGACTGCAAACGAACAGTAGGCGGCGAATAGCGGGCGACTGCAAAAGAACCTGAGGACGATTAGAGCAGGCGACGGTTAGGACTTCCCTTGATCTGAGGGCAGACGACTGAAAACCGTACCGAGAATATCGCTGGAGTGGTCGGGAGAGGCGAGTCAATCTGGACGGGCCGGATAGGTTAGTGGATGGACGCCGACACGAGCGAAGGAACGCCGACGGCACGACAACTGCCGACGGGATCGGAGGAAGGCCGACCGGAGCGGGCGAAGTGAGCCGTGGAAGGCCGCCGAAGTTCAGGAGTGATGCGTCGTCGGGCTGTCGCGCGGGAAGGGACTAAACTGCTTTCGCGCCGGGTCGGGGTATTTATACGGTCCGAACTTTTTTTTTCACTTTCCGAACTTTTCTAAACAAATTAACTAAAGTGGTGAACTTCTCGTAACACTCAACTGACTCAAGCAATAATATTTATAATATAAATTATTAAACTAATATCTCAATAATTAAAAAATATTTTATTAAATTTATTTTCATTAATATAATAAAATTATTTTAAAATAATAATTTCTTAACAAAATTTTGAACTTTTCATTTTCGAAGATGCGCACAAATCTCTTCTTAGGCAAAATGTGTACAATCTAAATCAAGTTTATAAATGAAACTCTAAAAGGTTGGTTTAGAAATTGTAATAATTTTAAGCAAGGTCTGCCTTCTCTCTTATGTTTCTTATTGTTACACAATTATTCATGTATGATAAAAGATGAATGTAAAAAATAGATGATTCGTTGAAGAGAGTCGTGGTGTCCTTATGGATGCCAAAATATTTAAATCTTGGTCATCGATTCAAAACATAAATTACAATATTTAAAATAAAATTGGTAACTATATTATATATATATATATATATATATATATATATATATGATAATGAGAATTTAAAAATCGATAGAAAATGAAAATAACGAGATTCTTCAAAAAAATTACAAAATTGTATTAGTGTTGTTTAAGCGAAAAAGGATAGAAATTAAAATTATAAATATTTGTATTTATATAAGAATTCTTAGGTACTTGAAACTTATGTATTTTTAATTTTTTTTAAAGCACCGTCAACCTTCTTCATCTTCACCAGCAAAAGTTGTCAAAGTTGTAGTATCTATAGCTAAATAAGTAATTAACAACATGCAGAAGTTGTGATTAATGAGAGAAATACAAAACTCTCGTTATTCAAAATCTTAATGAGCGAATCTCCAAGTGCATCTCAACTAAACCAATGTGATTGTAAACATTAAAAACAACTTGTAACAATCTTAGGAGGCATCAGGAGTTGTAACATCGATAGTTCCTATGCGAGTGAAGTGATTAGTTTCTTGTATATTCAAAGTAAGGCGTTATAAATGAAGGTTGGAAAATCAATTAAAAATCATGGAAAAGTAATTTTTATCATTTTCCATTAATACAAACATCATCCTAATGAAAAATGATTTTCTCGTGATTTTCTTTCTCATAATTTTTAAATACACAAACAACCACTTAATATAGTAGTGCATAATATGAAAAAACGTCCATGGGTACCACACAAATATTTAGTTATAATTTGGGTGAACAAATGTGCACTTATGTTCCCTATGGACCTTATTTTATCAAGTAACAGACATGCATTCATTTTATCTAAGTATTTTTATACATTTTTTATAACTTATTTTATTATTTCCATGAAAACATTACATTTCCAAGGATATGATTGTGTTTTCTTCGGGAAACGATCTTCGATACAATATCAAAATTTTATTCGTTGCTCGTACATAACACTAGCTTGAGTTTAGCTGTTGAATTTGCGCAAGGAAGTTAATTTTAATGTCGTGTTAAGTACTTCAATCTTGTCATCAATGCTTTAAACAGGGTTTTAAGGGGTTTTTGTGTTTTTTGAAAATCAATAAAAATAAAATTTTAAAATTATTTTATTATTAAAATGTCAAAAATTTAGAAATAGAAAATTTTATGAAACTATTTATACACATTATAAAAATTTAAAAAAATTCATATTTAATTTTAAAAAAATTAAAAATATTTTAAAATTTTAATATTCTAAAAAAAAAATTTGTTTTGATTGATTTCCGCGCAAACCCCCATGAGTGACGTAGAATTAGGCCCATTGGATGTAGGCTCGGCCCATTCTCATTTAAAACTCCCAACTCACCTCACAATCTTAGCAGGCCCAACTACACAACCCCATCATTTATTTTACAGAGATCAAGAAAATGTTCTATTTATTCATGAATTTGAAGGTGTTTACACACATAAAAAAATCAAGTTCAGGTGAAGAAAAAACAAATGGTATTCATAATTATCGTGAAATACACAAATTTTTATGTGTCATTGTTATCATACAAACTCTCGTACATAAATTCTTATATCACAATTTACTATATTGTTTTAACATCATTTATAGAATAATTCTTAATTTTAATTTTTCACAATTATTTGAATTGAAGCTAAAACTGAAATTCCATTAATAAACGAAGCCTAAGTATCTCTACATGTTTTCTTAAACTTTTCTTTCAATAAATTTTAAAAATACAACTAATTACATTTGGACCCATCAATCTTGCCATTAATGTTTTAAATTTTAAAATTCCTTTCATTTCTCTGTACGTACATAAATAACCTTTATTTCTACGATCTTCTCTTAAATTTGATCATTTCTATCCTTTTATTTCAACTCATTTTAAGTACACATGGACCCTTAATTGCTACTTTTTTTTTTCCATGTACACCAGTACAACTTAAATTATAATACAAGCACACCTGACATCACCGCGTGAAAGGCAATTTTTCAGAGAATCTGAATTTGTTAGGACCAGAGGAAGTTTCCTTCCTATTCGGTTATTATATTAAGAATTAAATTTTGATAAGAAAATCAACTGAACCGTGACATGACTGATTTTTCTAAAATCAAGGTAGAATATATTAAGATAATTAAAAGTCAAACAAGGGCACACAAAAAAAAAGGATAAGGACACTTTTTAGGGCTAACAAAAAGTTCAACAAGACAAAGCAATTAGGTAGCATCCTCTTTAACAATATCAGCTCATGAACATAGGTTAGAAGTTAAATCAGCATGTGCTTGTGCCAATGCAATTGGGTATAATTGAATTAAAAGAAATTTAATTTCGTCTAATTTAAACGTTTGTATTAAAGAAAGGATCGAAAATTCTCAATATTGGTAAGTATAAAAAAAAAGTTGACAATTGAATTTTCACATTTTCCTCGTAAATAAAAGAAAAATCATCCATACTTATTCCATGCAGCCTTCGTAATTCTTACATAATTGTATATCATCTTTCATTTGATAATTTTTTTGTGATCATGTGTTATCAAATACGACTATACACTTGTTTCCATTGAATGCATGTTTCTGTTGAAGTCATTCGCCCATATTCGTGAAGTACTTAATTAGTAATAGTAGTTCAACGACCTTTTTTCTTTTTCAAGCAAATTGAAATAAGTGGTTAAGTGAATGATCTTCACCATTAACGTAAGCAACCCTTTTTAGAAGTCCCCTACTTCATTAAATCACTGTGAGTTTTAATTTCGTCGTTGATGTTGGGAGAAGATAAGATAAAAAATTCGGAAGGGAAAAAGATAAAAAGGATATAAAAGGAAAAAAAATGTGAAAAGAAAAAAGAAAGAAAGAGGATATATAAATATATATATATATATGTATAAATTAAAATAATATATGGATAAAAATAATATTGAAAAATCATGTGATTGACATAATACATGAAAAGTCCATACCAATTATAAGCTATCTTTAAAATTCTAAATAATATATATTTTTAATTATTTATAATTGAAAATTATAGAAAATATTTAAATGTGTATTAAATATTTATTTTATATTAAATACTAAGAATTAAAAATAAATTATTTTTAATTCATGTCTACACAAAAACCTTCCGAAGGTATTACTATTAGCAGGTGTCAAAGTGAACATCTTCATCTTCATCTCCCACTTCGACAACACGGAAGAATCCATGATCAAGCATGGGAAAAAATCTGACACATTATGCAGCTGATAACTTCGGAAGAAGTAGAAAAGGTGATTTGATTCCTATGAATCTAAGAAAAGCAAAAGGCACTGCAAGGCAGATAGGTTTGGAGAGATTAAAGTTTATTGAAACATTAAAAGATATATATAACATTTATTAATAAGTTATCATCCAATATATCAAAGTCGTGCACAAGTAATAAATTTCAGAAAGAAAAGGTTAAAGTGCAACTGACAAAGATATATCTATTATATTCAACTCCTAAGTTGCAAGTATTACGTGTGACATAGGCAAGTTACGACTTCTCTTTAAGTTACATATTTCTATTAGATTCGTGACTTATTTCTGAGTTAAAATTGAATTAAATGAAATTGTATTCAATGTAAAGATATTTATATACTTTGTAGAATTAAACAAAATTTGAAATTACAGTATTTGTGCAAATGACAAAATTGGAAAAAATTTAATTTATTTTTTATTTTAAATAAATAGAAAAAATTTAATATATTTTAAAATTTAATTATTCATAAAATAAACTTTTTAATAGATGCAAATACTACATGATGTCTCGTAGGAGGATGTAGAGAGATTTTACTCAATTCATAAGAGAATGTCGAAATTGAATTCTAATTCTCCTTTTAAATGAATTTCATTGAATGAAATAAATTTCATCGAAAATAATTTACATAAATATTTAAATTAGACAAAATTCTCCATCAATGTTTAAATTATTACTACTAAAAATGTCTAAATTTTATTTTCCCCCACTTTTTTGTTAAGGTCTTTTGTTTACTTTGCATCTTGAATTTAATGTTTTCGTTGCTCTCGTTTCTTTGGAATTTTTAATTTTCTACCTGCCGATCTTTTATGATTACACATTGACTAGAGTTGTCAATGGGCCATGCTGGCATGGCCCAGTACGGCCCGGCACGGTCAAACTATGCTAGTCAACATCACAGCACGAAAATTTTTCGTGTCGTAGGTTATGCCTGGGCTAGACCCCCAAGTAGTTTATGCCGTATTGGCACGGCACGAATTCTAGCACGAAATAGGCACGACCCAGCCCAGCACGAGATAGGCCACCGTGTTGTGCGAGAGGATAGGCCGCCGGGTCACTGGGCCGGTCGCCAGGTTGTGCGGCCGGCGGGGCGAACGATTGTGTGCATGAGAAGAGGCAGAACAGGTTGTATGGCCAGCGGGGGGACTGGCCGCCGGGTCATTGGGTCGGTAGCCAGGATGAACGGTCGCGTGCACCGATGCGTAGAAAGGAGCTAAACGAGTCATGTCGCTGGTGGGGGGACCAACCGCTAGGTCACTGGGCCGACCATCGAGTTGTGCAACCGGTAGGGTTAACGATCGTGTGTGTGGGAGGAGGCAGAACGAGTCGTCTGGCCGGCAAGGGGAATGGCTGCAGGGTCATTGGGCTCGTAGCCGGGTGAACGGTCATGTGAGCCGATGCACAGGAGGGGGCTGAACGGGTCATGTCGTCGGTAAGATGATGGGCCGCCGAGTCACTAGGCTGGCCGCCGGGTTGTGCAGCCAATGGGGTGAGCGATCGTGTGCGCATGAGGAGGCAGAACGAGTCGTGTGGCTGGTGGGGGGACCGACCGCCGAGTCATTGGGCCGACAGCCGGGGTGAAATGTCGTAGAAGGTGCAAGGTGCGGGGGGACTGGCCGCTAGGTCACATCTTGCAAGGTGCAACGTGCCGACGCAACAACGGTTGGCACGCTTTCGCCCAACGGGCAGCCCACTTTCGGGCAACGGGCAGCCCACTTTCGGGCAACGGGCAGCCCAATTCCACGCAATGGGTGGCCCGCTTCCGCCCAATGGGCAACCGGCTGTCGGGTGAAACAGTTGGCTTCCACCTCAACGGCTCAACCAACTTTTCTCTATAAATTGAGGGAGTTGGATTTTATTTTTCACCCAACTCACTCTTCATCTCCTTCACTCCAAATTCTCAAAACTCTAATATCAAATTCTCAATTTCTCAAATTTTCTCACTCTAAGTCACAAACAATGGTGCACTACCAAGGCCAAAGTTCTGGAGGCTACAGATATCCTCAATAAAACTTTCCTGAAACTGAAGTAACACCGTCAATGGAGACTATTGGAGCTTCAACTTCAACTATGCCACCGAGGAAGTCTCGGAAGAGAGCTTCCATCTGGTCAAAGTACACAATCATGATGAAAGTTATGGCAAATGGCACAGAAGAGGAATGAGCCTTCTGCAACCTTTATAACGCCAACTTCTCTTGCAAAACGTTTGACAGTATAGGTCATTTAACTAGGCATATTAGTACATGTGAAAATAGGAATAAGAATAAAACAATTCAAACCCAACTTTCTTTTACTCCTGAGGGTAGTGTTAGTTCATGGACTTATGATTCTGAAAGTGTTAGGGACTTGCATTCTAGATTTATTTATTCAGAAGATTTACCATTAAGTTTTGGAGGAAATAAACGTTTTGATAATTATATTAGTAAAACATATTGTCCACAATATAAATGTGTATCTAGAAATACTATTAGGTCAGATATTATGATTTCATTTAATAAGCTTAGATTAGAACTTATTAATGTTATGAGTACAATAATGACATATATAGCATGCATTTCAGATATTTGATCGGGTAGAATTAAGGATGGTTTGATAACTATAACTACACATTATATTGATCAAAATTGGATTTTACAAAAAAGATTAATAAGATTTAGAAAAATTCAACATCCACGTACTGCTGAAATAATTTTTGCAAACATTATGAAAATTTTTGATTTATATAGAATTAGAAATAAAATAGGTAGTATAACTTTTGATAATGCAACTAATAATACTACAACAATACCAATGTTTAAAACTAAATTAAGTCCACCAAATAGTTTTAACTTATTTCACCAAAGATGTATGTGTCACATAATTAATATTATTGTATAATTAGGTGTAAAAGAAATTAAAATTTATATTGAACTTATTAGGGATGCTGTAAGTTTTATAACTAGTTCAGGAAAGCGGCAGCAATAATTTGATAAAACATGTGATACTTTTGAAATGCCGCATAAAAAATTCTCTTTAAATGTTCAACATAGGTGGAATTTATTATATTTAATGTTAGAAAGTGTATTACCATATGAAATTCTAATAATGTCTTTCTATAATCATCATCATTGTGATGATTATCAAAAACAATTAACTGAGAATGATATTAAAATTGTAAAATATTTTGTTGAATTTTTAAATCCTTTTTATGATGCAACGGTTAGATTATTAAGAATTTATTATTCTACATTTGTCTATGCGTTGCATCATTTATATGATATTTCATGAGTTTTTAATAAATATAAGGCATATCCATTTTTCAAACCAATAGTAAATAACATGAAACAAAATTTTTTAAAATATTGGAATGAAATCCCTACATTATATATTTTGAGTGCATGCTTAGATCCTAGGTGTAAAATAAGATATGCTAGTAAATTAATTAGGAGAATACA
>JAMKPZ010000550.1:0-104513 GCA_024699675.1 Amphibolis antarctica | reverse complement strand
ACGAGGGGGGAGAGAAAAAATGGTTGAAGTAAAAAAAGGAAAACAAGACGGAAAATTGTTTAATACTTTATTACCAATTTCTAATTAAATTAGTTGTGTTGTTCTCATTTGAGTGTCAATGTTGTAGCAACGTTGTTCTATTAAAGTTATGCTTCTCCATGAGATTTAGGATTTATGGAATATCTTAAGTTAAAAATCTATATCAAATTTCTTTTATTGTATGATTGATAATAGTTGTATTAGCATTTGTGAGAGCTTGTTTGTGTAACTTTTGTAATACATGCAGCTATTTCTATGTTGACTGAGTCTAATAATGTTGGAAATGAAATAGTGTGTATACTTGTTAAATAATGTTGGCCAGTTGAGGTATCTTGCATTTTTCTTTGGGATAGATTTTAATAGATATTGGTTTGTGCTTATTCTCTTATCTCAAAATCAATGGAAATTGGGAAGTAATCAAAACATAATACCCTAAGTTTTAAGAGCACGTTTCTTTATTGTGTTATTAGATGCATATCTCTGTTGACTCTGATTAATTATGAACCCTACATTATCTTTTTTCGTACACCTTGTGTTCCTCCATCTCATTCTAACCCTACGTGATTGAATTTCCTTCCAATCTTCACTGAACATATGAATATTTTTTACTGAAACCATTCAGTCACTGGTGAAATCAGTTGGTACTTGCCACAGTTCGTAATATTGATCTGTTTTCTCATCGATTGTTTGAATTTTGGAATGAAAGTATTCCTTTAACATCGTGTTTTTTTGTGTAGAGTTAAGCTAATGAGCGGGCCTGCACCACATGCCCAGCTAGATGCTGAGCTGGCTGGCGGAATGGGAATGCCCGACAATGGCCCGAAACTCATGTCAGGTTGAGCAAATAATGCCAAGTTAGAGCCTGATTTTTGTCCAAGGGACACCTATCTTTTGCTCAAGGTACGTTTAGCAGCAATGACAATTTTGTTCATAGTTTCGTTTGCATGCCTTTTTGTTTCTTTTTGTTCTTTTGATAGTGTCACTGTTTATACGTCTCGGACGTAGAATTTTCTTCACAGGTTTTTTTGATTTCTATTTGTAATCGTCGTATGTTTTTGACGAGTCTCATTTGATACATGTACGAATCATTACATCATCGTAATAAATAAATGCCACCAATCATTAATCGTGAAGTAGTGTGATTGATTAGAGACGTTAATCAATCATGTTGATTAATAACGGAGACGATAATCTTTTGCAGCATTCACCACCGAATGATGATTTTAAGTTTTATAAATTATGTAAATTATTATATAAAAAAAAACGTAAAAAAGGAACGAGACCTTAATATATTTTTGAAAGTAAATATATCACTTTATCGTAAATTATGTAATTTTTGAAAAGACGTAAACCTCATCTACCTCCACTGCTAAGAGAAATGCATTCTTTAAAGTTGTGTTGATATTTATATAGTGATATAATTTAAATGTAAAATATAATTATTTAAAATATAAGAATATCAATGTAATTGAAAAAAAAAAAAAAAAACGAGTGATTAAAAAGTAAAATATTATATAAAAAAAAAGGTGATTACGAAATTTAAAATGAGTGATTATGAGGAGTAACAAAGGAACGAGACCTTAACCAAACGTTTCGGCTTTTGAATCAGCTACGTGCACGTTCTCAGTTGCCACGTGTCGGGATTGTGTGCTTCCACTGCGTTTTCCACCTCCCTCCAGCCATTTCTCGTCGCTGCATCCTCCTCCTCCTCCTCCTTTCGTTTCCCACCTCACAGGCGTTTTAGGGCAATGGCGGTCTCCCCCGCTCTCTGCTCCCCCTCCTCCTTCCCCTCCCACGGCCCCCTCTCCCGATCATCATCATCGCCTGTAGACGTCGCCTCCACGTCCTCCTCCTCCCGGATCTTCCCCTTCCAGCCGCGGTTGGCGCGGGCGCGGGCTCTCCGGCCCTGCCTCGCCTCTCGGGACCCGGACAACGGAGGGGAGGACGACTCCTTCGGGTTCTATCCGTGGGACCCCCGCCCCTCCTCTTCCGATGCTGCCGGTACGTTTCACCCAACCTCGATTCTTCTTTTCTTTTGGTTCCTGCCATTGGACGAAGCCTTTCATTGGATTTAGTTTATTTCTGTTTTTTTTTTTTGCTTAAAAAGCGGGTCTTCTGTTCTTCCTTCTCTCTGTTTCTCCGTCCCATTGTCCGGTGGAATCGTGTGATTGCAACTCTCGTTTAGACGGTGGTGAAATACAAGATGATGATGGCCAACTGAGGTTGGTATCTTCATCATTCGAGCAATGTCAACGATGTTTTCTGGGAGGGAAAAGATTACCCTTTCAATATTTTGGTCCTGTACTCCTGTTGCCGTGCTAATTTGCTCATCCTGTTTAATACTAATTGCTTTATTTGTTCTTTATGATTTCGTTGAGAAGTTTTTGGATTATCGAAGATTTCTACTCACTGCTTTGTACCAGTAACCGACCATGTTGGAGTGGATTAGATCAGTTCCTATCTTTTAGTTTTGTTTATATTTATAGACTGATTAATCTTTTTCTCTGCTAAACATTTCTGGTCTTTCTTCTTTGGGAATTTTCTTCTGCAAGACAAGGAGATTTTTCTTTCTTGTTTTGATCAAATAAATTGGCCTTCGAGTTATGCCCTTTGGTCAACTCGGTGACTAATTGTTTAATATTTTATATCATCCTCTTGTATTGTCATCATTAAAAATATGCTTTATCATTAAAATTGTTGATGAGCAATTCAAAAGCTACACTTCGTCTTGTTATTGTTAGTTTTGTTCAATATATTGAGAAGGGATATTACCCTCTACTAGCTTTTTATTTGTCCTTACTCTTAGATACCATTTGGCTTAGATCTTTAGTTATTGTTGTTGTAGAAATATTTTTATTTGTAATGTACTGCATATGTTGTTGATTTACAATTCATGTATTTGTAGGATTGGTTATTTATTGACGATGTTAATATGTAATGGTGTCTTATTTTTGTAAAGAAGATTTGTTGTGAATCTATATTGATGAATTTTTTGCTACAGTGATCATTGGTTTATTGATTCTTTATTTCGAATTAATTTCCTCTTAAATAAATTAAGTACTTTTTATTAATTATATATTATGTCATAATATATTTATATATGGTAGTGAATATAAGTGAACTATATTTATATATGCAATGTCTATTACAGTATAAAATATAATAACATGAAAAATGTATTACAATCATTTCACAAAAGATGCTGCTCAAAAACATTGGAGCAACGTCACCAATCAAACACAACCATCAATTATTCAAGATATTTTATTGAAAAATGTTACAAAAAAAGTGCAGCTTATCTAAAAACATTGGAAAAAAGAATTGAACCAAATCTTGGCATATTTTCTTATTAATTTGTCATATTTTCTTTGTTCTTATGCAGCCAAGTATTTAAAAGAGTTATGCACTAAGAAGAGGACTGGCAAGGTGTTTAAGAAAGCATTTCTAGTTGATACTTCTAGTTCACTCTTTTCTGAGCAGATCCTTAAAAAGTATAATGATCTAGGCATCCCAATTATATCTTGTATTATAGGATATACTTGAATTAATAGAACTTTTGATTGACTTCGGAGTTGAGATCAATGTCATGCGTCATTCTTTGAGTTGCATAACTCTTAATGCAGCTTGGAAACAGGCACCAATGAATGTTTTCTTGTTAAGTCGTCACATTTTCTTTGTTTATGATTTGTCCATAATCACGTCTTGGCATGAATTGACTAATTTAGGTAAATAGATGAGCAAAGCATATCCATTTACTCTTGTCAAGAATTTCAAATTTCATTTTGTTTTGTAGGTTAACGGTAATGAGTCATGTAATGTATAAATGGATAATTATATAAAACGTGTTCAAAAAATCACGAAAAATGAATTTATTAGTTGAAGAGTAACTATAGTTTCCAAAATGAAGCTACAATAACATGCTATTAGATTGACTATAAAAAATGTGAGATGTAAATCTACCTAACAATTATGACTATAGCCAGAAAAAGGATTTGATTGAGGAACATAAACTAAATTCACATGAGAAAAATACTAGAAAGGCATTGGAATATTTGAACAGATAGAGCAATGTGAAATAGCATCTGAAAATCAATAATGCTAAGCCCTGCTTGTATTTGTAGGATGGAATTGGCGGGAGATTAAGGGGAAGCTGTTAATGTTTATGTATGTGCTGTATTCTATGGTTCTAAAATTGGCTGTTGGGCTGAATATTCTCTTAGTTGTAGTATATTTTTCATCTTTAAATATCAAGTGATCTTCATGCTGTAGTGTTGCCCACCCTCAAAAGTGATGACTTTGAATATCTGTGATTCATAAATATGGCACAACTCAAGAACAGGAGGATATGCTCCAAAAGGATAAAACTAATGCACGAGGACATGTTTGCCTAAACACATTTTGTGCACATGGTTAATGCCTGCCACAATATTGTATGGCTAACATTTAGACATGTAAACTGGGTTGTGCTGTTGTTGTGTATAATTTAACATGGAAGAAAACCTCACTTAGTGGGATTATAGGTTGAATTTTTTTTGTTGTTGTTGTTGTTGTGTATAAGATGTTTAGGTGGTGTTTTGTTACCCCTTGAATGGAGGCTTTCTTATATAATGTGTTTACTAAATGTTGAAAAGTTTTGTTCAATGCCAATCTCTCTTTGTAAGTCTTGTTTTCTTGCAGGTATCCAGTGGTCACCGGAAGATAGGATTACACTTTTTACATCTGATGGGCTCGTTCAGATAGGAGGTTCCTTGGTTCCTCGTAGAATACCATTTTCAGATGTAATCAAATTCTGCATCAGGGGCATTCTTATAATTTTAGAAGTTTTAATGAGAGAATCTCATTTTGAAGCAAAAAAATTCTCTAAAACTGGAAAATTTTGTAATTTCCATCTTTGCACTTTTGTTGGTAGGCGCTTGGGCAATACCCTTGTTTCTGTTTGTTGATTTTATCCTCCGACTGGTAACTTTGTGTGTGTGTAAATGGCATTATTATTGTATTTTATTATTAATGCTAACATAGAAGAAGCTTTCTAGTTTTAAAATAAAGCTAAATATTCGACTTAATGGTGGAAATTAATAGTTCACAATTGTTGTTAGGCTAATTATGTTATTTCACAGAAACAAGGGAAATCAAGAGTGTCAAAAAGATTTCAAGAGAGCGATTATATGGATCCCCATCAGGGACTCTGTCTTGGTGCTCTGTTCGATATTGCTGCAACAAACGTATGTTCAGTCACAGATCAGAATGCATTTCAATAGCGATCTTTATAAGCATTTTTATGGCTTGAAGTTTGAATGTTGGTGAACATTAAAATTTGTTGCAGGGGCTTGATACAAGAAGAAGGTTATGCATCTTTGGTTTCTGTCGCTCAATTGAGATGTTGAGTGATGTTGTGGAGGACACCGTCTTAGAACATGGTGGTGAGGTACTTCCATATTCTCTAGCATGTCGTTAATTCATTACATTGATTGAAAGTGTGAGACATTTTTCTTCTCTGAGTTGTGCTTCAGCGAAAGGAAAAGTGTGATCAAGTGAATACCCACTTTAACAGGGAAATATTGTGAACGGATGTGTGTTCTCCGATAACTGGAGAATGCTTCACAATGGGTCATCCCAGTGTGTGTTAGCCTTGAATCAAATTCATTCTCTTGATTCAACCAAACAGCTCTTTTCAAATGATAAACTTGCTTGCAAATGAACAGCCAATGATCCTTTGCCTGTTTCTTTGGAAAGCCACTGTTTGTCAATGTTTTAGAAACTATACTTAAACTTTGGGTCTACCCGCAAGTCTTTTCGTGGTTAGATCATGGGTTTTTGTTTGGATGAACCACAATCTAAGAAAATACCTGATTCAGTTCATGGTATTTTTGGGATGAACCAATCACTAAATGACTTCCAGCGATCATTTCAAAGTGGGTTAGATTGGGTTTTAAATCTGTACCATGTTTTTTTTTTTCCCTCGTCACTTCGGATTTGAACTTTTTGCTTTTCCAGTCTCGTAATGGAGAGTGGTCATGCATTGACATTCGTTGTTGGTGGTATGACATGGAATGCTGACAATCACATTGTCAGGTTGTCGCTGCGGAAAAGGCGAGCAAGGGAGGCCTTCACGAAAAGCTATCCATGACCGTGGCAGTGCCACTCCTCTGGGGCGTACCGCCGGCGTCTGACACGCTCCACGTGGCAGTCCGGAGTGGCGGTGGGATCATCGAGAAGATAACGTTTCAGTGGGATTTCTTGTAATCGACGATAGATGAAACTAATTAATCCTTTATTCTTCCATCTGTATAGTTTTATCACCTCATGCGGAGCACCCGCATGTATTTGTGTACTTCCTATACCAGACAGAATCGGCTCAGAATCTGCCGCTGTGTGTATTTGATCGTCTGTAACATTAATTTTTATAAAATTTTAATTTTACTTTTGAATGATCCATTTTTTTCATCACTAGTTACATTTCACATTTTACATTCTAAATTAAATAATCAAAATAGGAATACAAACGAAAGTACTAGGTAGTTGAACTAAATAAGTAATTTCAAAGAAGTAATTACGAAAGAATGCCTTTTTTTTCACTTTTGTATTTTAGAAGTAGAAAAAAGTAATTTTTAGGAGAATGATTTTAAGATTAAAAAAAAGAAAAGAAATTTAAATAATAAAAAGGATAGATTGAAGAATATAAATATAATTAAGAAGTTAGAAATAAATAAATAAAAAGTCTCAGTTTCACGGAAGAATTTTCGCGTTGGATGGAAAAAATGTGAGGAGCACGCTAAGAGGAAGTACGAAAAAGCAATTTTTCGATTTGGGAAAAAATAAATACGAAAGAAGTTGATGAGCCAAATGTTAAGAGTTGCTAAACTGTAAAGAGCTAATATGCTTGCATATTTTGTTTAAGGTCACAATTTTAACTTTAATTTTGTATAAATTAAAGTTTTATATGTTATTCATGTTATATAAATTTTTATATATAAAATTTTATCTTATAATTTACCATATTAATTTTAATATTATTTATAAAATTATTTTTAATTTTAACTCTTTACAGATAAAATTAAATAAACAAACGAATCAAGGAAGACATGCGCATGATACGAAACTCAGGTAAAAGCACAAGAAATTTTAATATGCGGTAGGTGATATTCATTCGTTATTTAAGTGGTTTGAGTTTTTTAAGTTTTCAGCAATTAATGAAACAAAAATATCTGAGCTTATTTCGGAAAGTTGAATTCACCGCACACAACTGATAATTAAACTTGCACCGGCTTATTAATTACTCCTGATCAGCGCATGTAAATTGGTTAGAAAATACAAACCTGCATAAGCTCGTTCAGTTTTTACCCTTTTTTTTTTTCTGAAAACATCATATCTACATTGTACAGGCAATTTTTTCCTTGGAATTAAACTAATTAAACCCAGTCTTATTATAATCATCATTAAAAAAGAATAAGGGTCCTCGAGCAATGTTGGAAAGACTTGTCATGCAAGGGCCTAGAAGCTTCCACTACCAATATCTTAATCGATTGGTTACAGCATTGATGATTTAAATAAATTTGGTTAAGACTCAAAATTACTATTGGATGATATAGTTATGTTAAAAACAGTGTTAAATTAAGGTCTTGTTTGAGATCGATTCTAGTTAACTTCAAGAGTTAAGATAGAGTTAAAGTTAAAATTAGTTTTGTAAATAGAATCGAAGTTGTATAGTAATTAAAGTAATGAAAATTTATATATTAAAGTTTATACAGTAAAAAAGTGATTTTAGAAATTAACTAAAACCGATCTCAAACAAGACCTAATTAAATTCTTGACTTTGTTTAAAAACTATTTTCTGAATTCTAACTCTAACTTTGCGTAAACTTCTGTAACTCTTAAAATTAATTAAAATTCTTTTCTGACGTATCCTTACAGTACTTGTATAAAAGCATGACTCCTTTGAAGTTCGAATAGATTAAAGGACTGCTTCTGTGGTAAAGAGATAGATGAATTTTGTAATGGTTTGATCAGTTTTCTCTTAGACCTGCTGCCACAACATCCCCCACACATGCAACAAACATGTACATATACCACAACACTGTACACACCCCCTTCCTTTACGATTAATTCTCTTGTCATGTTTCATCCCGGCCTGAACTCTGAAGGGAGCACCACTGTCTTCTTCCTAGATCAGACTCTTCCTCACCAAAAGCCAAGCCCAGAAGAGAGGGAGAGAGATGGGGAGGGCTCCATGTTGTGACAAGGCAAAGGTGAGAAGGGGGCCATGGTCCCCGGATGAAGACATGAAGCTCAAGGAGTTCATAGAGAAGCACGGCACTGGTGGCAACTGGATTGCTCTACCTCATAAAGCAGGTTTGGCAGACATATATAGATCAGATACCAAGGAGATGGAATTTTGTTTTTGTCCCAAGTTGGAATGATATATTATACCATGCATGCCAGAAATCTGTTTAATTTGTTCTGTCTTTTTCCTTTTTGCTGTTGTTGTTGTGAACATATGACATATATAAAAAGTACAAAGTTATTGTTCTTTTCTGTACCATGTGTGTTTATAATTTCCTTTTGTGATGTTCATCAAAGAGATGGAAGAGTGAGAAGGCAGATTCATAAGAGCCCCACACAAGAATCTTGCTGTGTTGTGAAGTTTTATGTGTTTTTTGATCTTTAATCTGTGCATCCTCTGCAGGACTGAAGAGATGTGGAAAGAGTTGCAGGCTGCGATGGCTTAACTATCTGAGACCAAACATAAAGCATGGGAACTTCTCTGATGCCGAGGACATGATAATCTGCAACCTCTTTACTACCATTGGAAGCAGGTTTATTATTATATATCATATATCTATCTATCTATCTGTGTGTGTGTGTATAGACAGACAGATGTAGTTATGTATGTATATATATGTATACTTCTCCTGATCTCTTCTCTTTTATTACAATCTCAGTAACACCACTTTTTTTCCTGTGACCAAAATGTTCAAGAGTAATAAGAAGCAGAAGAAATGTTGTTGATCTTCATATGTAATGTAATGTAATGAATCTTTTTGGGCCTGTCCATATATATATGTGTGTGTACACACGAGGCAGATGCTAATTTATTACAGATAGAAATCGATGATTAATTGTTTCTGCAAAAGATGGAGATCTTGTGATTGATTAATTTGTTGCCACACAGACGGAAAAGTTATGATCTCTCCTGTTTCTTGATCAGGTGGTCTATTATAGCTGGTAATTTGCCTGGAAGAACAGATAATGATATCAAGAACTACTGGAACACCAAGTTGAAGAAGAAGCTACTGGGTATTGCTCCATCTCAAAGGAACCCACAATCGCAGCACCATCGGCGGCGGCAGTGGCGGCGTCGGCAGCAGCAGCAGCAGTTCGAACACCGGCAACAATGCTACCCATCTTCACCTCAGCTGCCAGCAGCAGACGCTGGCGCACGGTCATCGCCACCACTGATCCAGAACCCTTCAGCAAAATCTCCTCTTTCTGGCCTGCAGCACGGCTTCCAAATCTCCCACACACATCTCCCCAACGGTGCTACCTCTGGTACCAATCTCTTCCTGGACCCAGCAGTGCACCGCTTCAGCAGTGGCGGCGCTCTCCTGGTGTTTGGTTCAGGTGAATACAACAGCGCCCAGCCGGACATAGAATACGAGCACGGAGGTGTGGCAGCGGCTGCTGGTCACTGGGACCATCATCATATCATGAGCTTTGGGAGCTTACCTTGCAACGATGGGTTGGATGGGAATCATCCGGGGCTCTCACTTGCAGACATGGACCCATGGGGAGAAGCAGCTCCATTAATGGAGGAATATGGTAAATACGAGGAGATCAGACAGCTGATCAGCTCCCAAGATCCAAGCAGTGCAACAGGTGAAGTAGTAAACCACAGATCCCAAGAGAGGGCCATCGGCTGCTACCATTATCCACTGCAAAAAGCATGAGATCAGTAAATTTCTTTCCAAGAACCAAGTGGTATGCTTCTGCATTGGCACGGTACATGGTTAATTATCAGAAATGGTGGGAGACCAAAACAAAATGCAAGGATGAAATTTTCTTCCTGTAGGCTTCAAAATTAATCAAACAGCAATCACAACAGTGACGTTAATGATCAAGGATTTGGCATGACAGCAATCAATAACAAGATCCACCCCTTATCTGTCTCTGCGGTGTTCTTTTTCTCCCTTCCCTTCGTCACTGAATTGTATGAGCTTGGCTGTCTGTGCCACTTGCTCTTTTTTTTTTTTCTGAACCTGTTCTGTACCGTGCCAGTTGTTCTGAGATTTATGTAAATGTGGTCCGGATTTAAATACCTGTTACATCGCATCTACAGTATTTTTTACTATTTATCAATAAATTTTAATTTTAATAACGATAGAAACGTAAATTTAATAAAAAATTTATAAATAATATTAAAATTATATAATAATAATTTTAATATAAAAATTTATATATAAAAATTTATGTAAATGAAATAAAAGTAAAAACTGATCAAACAAGTGAGACCTTTGATTTGAAATGGTTGGATGCATGGTGAAATTTTTTTGATTTCAATTCATGTAATTCAATTAGCTTTACCAAGTCTTTTATTAAAAAAAGGATTTTTAAAGTTCATTTTATTATTTGTAATGTGTAACCATGTTACCTAACGTAACCTTGTGATTGTGAGCTCTTTATCAGGATTACACAATCAATTGATTTTTCGTCGACGTCACATGATTTTGAATCTTTAATAATTATTGATGCGAACGACTTATTTCTTGTCACTATTATATTTAATGTGATTTTATCTAAGTTATAAAAATTTACGTCTCATTTTCTTATTGTTATCAATTGATTTTAAGTTAAATTTTAATAAAAATGTGTTAAGAAATGTTTCATTTCAAATAAAAGGAGATCAGACTTAAATTTACGTGACGATGAATTTTTTTATTTACGATCAACTAATTTTAAATATTTGAATCAAAACCATATTATTTTATAAAAAAAATTACAGCTTCGGGTTTTTTCTTTCAAAAAAAAAATACAACATTTGATTTCACATGGGTTTGTTGTGTCAAGAGGTGTCATCTTGAGATTAATTATATTTATAACAACAACGTTTTGATTATTCAACCAAGATTCTCGGTAGAGCTTTTATAAACTAAGGTCTTGCTTATCGTAGCTTCGGGAATTTTAATTTTAATTTTTATTTATTATTATTATTTTATAAATTATTATATATAAATTTTTATTTATTATTATTATTTTATAAAATATTATATATAAATTTTTCTTATACATAATTTATACTATGTATCTTTAATATCATTTATTTCTTTATTTTCATTTCTAAATGTACATTTATTAGCATTTACTCTTAACTTTTAGAGTAGATCGAAGATTTTTTTGAAACCGTGTAAATAAATAAATACACTTTTTTCAATTAATGTAATAGCTTCAAAATTTTAGAGAACCGACTCTAATATAGTTAATTCTTCACCTAACAGAGGAGCTGTTCATCTACCGTTCATCAAAATAGTAGTTGCTCCTTAAAGCCTAAAAGACACGACTACCTTCCCTGTATACTGATTTCGTAGACGATTTTTGGGATTTTGGTTTTCTATTTTTTTTGAAATTTTTGTTTTTTTGGTTTTTCGTTTTTCCTATTTGTTTTACAAGATTTCTACGATTTTGGTTTTCTTCTTTTTTAGTTATTTTTGTAAGCAAACGTTGATTTTTTCATCATTTAAAAATTTACTTATGAAAATTTTAGTTATTAAAACTTTTCTATGATTAAATTAAGAGTATTTGTCCAAAAGTAGTGTAATTCGGTTCAATATGTTATAATTTTTGAAATTAAAAGTATTTCATTATAATTATTGAAAATTCTCGTGAGATCGATTTATATTTGTTGATGTACTTCATTTGCACTTAAATATTTTTAACATTATAAAATTATAAAATTAAAACTTTACAAATACTTTTATTTATTTTTAAAAACATTTTTAATAAAAACTATTCTTAAAATATTGTTAGTAAAATTTAGCAAAAAAATAGCCTTTAAAGGTAAAATAGGAATTTAAACTATCACTCATTCCTGAAAAATACTATTTTAATAAACAAACGTAATTTTTAAACTATCACTCATTCTTTTAAATACTACTCCTTCAAGACACTACTACAATATCACTTTAAAAGTTAAAAACTATATTCTAAAGTTTAAATAAATATACCTTAAAACTGATTTTACAATTAAAGTCTGAAATACAGTTGTATAAACATCAAGCTTCAATTATTAATTCTTCAAGCACCCCAAAATAAATAAACAAGTACGTGAAAAAGTGTATCAGTCAAGCTCTCTGGATGACCAAATGTTTTGGAAAAATTTCATAAACATGCATGAGCCAGCTAACAAAGCTTCTTCTGGTTGATCTGAAATATATGAAAATACTAAAATTTCATAGACGGTGGAAGGGGCAAATCACCTGCATTTTAATCAGATGCATATATGGGAACTTTTTCTAACGTTGATTCTAATAAGCAGGTCTATCTTAAGATTAATCAGTAATAAATGAAAAGATTCATCGTTATCATCGTGTAAGTTTGTTTAAATTTAGTTCTTATTTCAACTAATGCAGAACTATTTTAACATTCTGTATTTTTTTTAATTTATATGTTTACACCTTATAATTTAAATCTTATTTTAACTGAATCATCCTTTTAATATTTCAGTTAATTCTCATACAAACACAAAAACTTAGTTTTTTAATTTTTGTCATTTTTCATATGTACACAAACACCCAATATTTCAACAAATCCTATCCTTTTCATTTCTAATTAATTTCTGATTTTTCCTCATTTCTGTACATACAAACGAACCCAAAGTATTTATGATAAATATGTGTGAATTTACTCGTGTCATCTTAAATTCAATTGATGTAAAATATATGATTCATCATATAAGTACGTCCCAGCTTAATCTTTATTTTAACGAAACAAAATGAGATTATTCCAACAATCTTTCTATTATTTGCACTTTATTCTACGCGTACAAGTATCTACAGATAAATATATATACGTCAAATTACTTTAATACCATGTAAAATATCAATTCAAAATTAATTAACGGATACATATGATAATCTGTACGGTTGGGCATTAGTGTAATCTCACGTGGTGCAAAACAAAACAAAAAACATTAAAAAAACAGAGGTCGGTCGGTCGGCTTTTTTTTTTTGAAAAAAAAATATGGGAGATTTTTGTTTGTTTGTTTGTTTGTTTGTTTGTTTGTTTGTGGTGAGAGATTTCTTTGAATTCGGTGAATAAAGAAGGACATGTTTGAGAATAAAAGGTTTTAATTTTTTATAAATTTTTATATATTATTATTATTATATAAATTATTATTTTAAAATTTATTACGTAACTTCAATATCATTTATAAAATTACTTTCAACTTTAACTTTTCGTGAAATTATTACGTTGGAGTAAGAATGTCTTACTCTTCCACTTTTTTTCCACGTAATGTGTTTGCGTAAATTTTAAATTTTTATCTTATAATTTATTATAAAATTTAACTTCATTTAACAATGAAACTTAATTTCTAACTCTCTACAGAATTTAAAATTAGAATATCTCATTATCAACTACTTTCAATTGTTTGAAGTGTATTACTATTTTTTTATTTAATTTCTGTTGCTTTTCTTTCTTGTTTACACGAGGACCCAATCCCTTTCAGAACGCAACCAATCAACCGGTCCGATCGCATCTTATTTGGATCAAACCATGCAGTGGTTTTCGGTTTTCTGTGGTTAGACCACGGTTTTGTATATCGCTAAATGGTTTGTCACGTCGGCAAATAATTGACGATTTGAATATGGTTAAACCAATCACCTCTGTACTTTTAACATGTGACGATGAATTATTCTATTAATTACTAATTAATATTTTTTTTGTGAAATTCTGATAAAATTCAGTATTTTTGTGTAGATGATCCCACACCTGTGTAGATACTTATACTTATGTAAATAAGTCACAAGTAAAAGAAGTTGAAAAAATTTAATATCAATGAAATTGAGAATATAATTAAACTCGATATACATTATACAATGAATCTTTTCACTCGTTGTTAATTAATTTTGAGTAAGATATTTCGTAATCTTAAAATTGGTCAATTTTATTTTTAAAAATTCATGATTTTTAAATGCTGTAAAAATAAAAGTCCTTGAATTTATTATAAATTTGTGGAATTTTATGTAAATTTTTACGGCCACCGTACGCGTCCCAACCACATGTTACCGCTGGTTGTGTGGTTTATAATAAAATACGTACAAATAACTTCACGTTGCGATAGAAAATTTCCCATGTGAGAATTGGGTCGGACCAGGCCTTGGTGGGCCGCCAGTCAGGGCCTAGCCGGGGGGTCCAGGGCCGTCGCCGGCCGTAGGTTTTTAGGCCTACATCAGGCCCACGACCTAGCATGGACGGTCTGGTTTTTGGAATAGAGTATTCGCCCTTCTGTCACGTGACGATTCCCGTCGATCACGTGACACTTCCGGCGTGCAATGTGTGGTGGGGATGGGGACGGCGATGGAATGTGTGATGGGGAACCCTAGCAGTGAGACGTGACGTAGACGATTACGTCATACCTGTCGGATGCAAGCATCCCCTTCATCTTTACCACCCGTGCCCTCTGGTGCGACGCGCGGTGTCGAAAAGGCATCGGTCATGGGATTGGGACGCGGAGACGGAGAGCGGCGGCGGCGGCCGAAGAAGGAGCACATGGTGCTGGTGCCGTTCATGGCGCAGGGCCACTTCACGTCGTTCCTTGCGCTGGCGAAGCTCATCGAAGAAGCACGGCCGGGCGCATTCACCATCACCATCGTCAACACACCGATGAACGTGGACATCCTTCGGTCGTCCCTGCCCCCAAGCACCGCCGTCAACTTCAGGGTCCTGCCCTTCCACGGCCCCGACCACGGCCTTCCCCCTGGCACCGAGAACACCGACTGCATCCCCTACACCCTCATCTTGCGGCTCTTCAACGCATCCCTCTCCCTCTGCCCTCACTTCGATGGGCTCATCTCCGACATCGTCGCGCAGGATGGCTGCCCCCCGCTGTGCATCATCGCCGACTTCCTCTTCGGGTGGACCGTCGACGTCGCCAGGAAGCACGGCGTCTTCCACGCCACCTTCACCACCGGTGGCGCCTTCGGCTTCGCAGCCTACTACTCCCTCTGGCTCCATCTGCCCCATCTCGACAAGAAGGAAGACGAGGACTTCGGGGTGCCAGGTTTCCCGGAGACGTACCGGCTCCGGCGGAACCAGCTGTCCAAGCCACTGAAAGAGGCCGACAGGAATGATCCCTGGTGTGGGTTTGTCCAGGAGCAGTTCGCGCTGTCCCTCGACTCGAATGGGATGCTTTGCAACACGGTGGAGGAGATGGAGAAGAGGGGGTTGGAGATACTTGGGCGTCTCAGCAGGCGCAGGGTGTGGCCGGTGGGGCCTGTGGTACTTGGCGGCGGCGGCGGCGACAGACCTCGGCTGGGGAAGGAGACGGGAATCGGCATCAAGGACTGCAAGCAGTGGCTGGACGACCATCCAGCGATGTCTGTGCTTTACGTGTCGTTCGGTTCGCAGAACACAATCTCGCCGTCGCAGATGCTGAGTCTGGCGACGGGGCTGGAGAGGAGCGATCATTCTTTCCTCTGGGTGGTGCGGCCGCCTCTCGGATTCGATCTGAAGGGCGAGTTCAGAAGCGAATGGCTGCCGGAGGGATTCGAGGAGAGGATGAGGGAGCGAGGGAGGGGGCTGGTGGTGAGGAACTGGGCACCGCAGCCGGAGATCCTCGGCCACAGGGCGGTGGGCGCCTTTCTGACGCATTGCGGCTGGAACTCGGTGCTGGAGAGTGTGAGCGAAGGCGTGCCCATGCTCGGCTGGCCCATGAACGCGGAGCAGTTCTACAACACATATATGCTGGAGGAGGAGATGGGCGTGTGCATCGAGGTGGCAAGGGGGTTGGCGGGAGCCCTGGACGGTGGGTTGGTGGAGACGCTGGTCAGGGAGGTGATGGGCGGGGAGAAGGGGGCGGAGATGAGGAGGAGGGCGGCGGAGATGAAGGAGGTGATGAGGAGTGCGGTGGCGACGACGGTGACCGAGGAAGGGAGGGTGAAGAAAGGGTCTTCGCTTGCTGCGTTGGACGACTTCTTGGAGGCGGCTCGGAGCCACGGCCGCCGCCGACCATCCTCGGTGCCTCTGACTTAAGCTTTTTGCTTGTCCACCGGAAGGAGCTGTACTCAGGGTGTGTCGTAGGAGTTGCAGCTTTTTTCTTTACTCTTAGTTTTTAAGAGTTATAAAAGTAATTTTTAAGAAAATAAATTTGTGATGAAAAAAAAAAAATAAATTAAAAAGTAAATTAAAAAAATATGCATGTTTTCCTACTATCATCGTAATATTATATAACTCGTTGTTTTCAGGTCGTTTGTTAACGATTTTTTTCTCTTGACTTTTTAAAGTATTAGAAATTGAAGTATGTTGTTATTAAATCAAGTTTCTCGATTCATATGATCATATCTCATCCGCTTCATAAACATGTTTTTCAGTTTAAGTTTTGTTTCGCAAAAACTTACATATTAAATGAGTCTCAAATTTACTTATTTTTTAATCAATTTTTAAGAAAGAAATTCTTTTGTTTCTCTTTTTATAATTACAACGAAATTTTTTTATTATATTATTTTTTAAAACATATATTTCGTATGATAAAATTCTTACAAATCTCATTTTAAACTTACCTAAGCATCAATATATGTTTCCAATCTTTTGATTAGTGTCTTTGTGAAATCTTATAAAATTTTATATTTTATATTAAAATTGGTATATCAACAAAATATAGATAAAGATATTATTTGATTTTCGTTATATTATTTATATTATTATTTATCAAATAATGATGTAAAAAATCATGTCTTGTTGATCGGCAATTTTAACATTTTGTTTATTTCAGTCGTTCTTAACTTATTAGCAGTATTATAAAAATACTTTGAAGGAATTAGCATTTTATCCTTGAATGATTTGTTTTTATAAAAAAAATGATGTAATTAAAGTTTATCAGTTGCTTACTGTTAGAGATAATATTTTATTTTTAAATTTTTTATTATTAAGGATATTTTAAATGTTAAAATTTTAAATATATATGTAAGAATATATTTTAAATCATGTGATGATTTATATAAGAATATATGTAAATGATTATGTAATGATAAATGTAAATATTTTGATATTGTAAGAATATATGTAAATTACAAGAATGTAAAAGTAGTTTTTGAATTTTTTTTAAAAGTAAACTTAAAGAAAATTGTTAAACAAATAATGTGAGAGAAATTACATAAAAATAGTTTTTTAAATTTTTTTGGTAAAATCTATATATTAGTTAAGTTAGAAGTTTATATTTTATAAGTTATATAATTTTTAAGATAAAAAATATTTTTTATTTTTCATCTGATAACTATAATCATTCTTATTGTATTATTTATTAAAAATTACCGAATAAAATGGATCTTAAATTTTTTTAAGAAAAATTAAGGGAAGTCCTTTTGCTTTTTACATTTTTTCTATATATTTTTGTTTTTTATTATGTACTATAATGATTTACTATAATATTTATTAAACAATTTTAACATTTTGCATAAGTCTCATTTGTACTTATGGAATTTATGAAAATTGAATTGAAATAAATTTAATTTTTATGGGTCACTTATTTATGTCATTGAAATTGAATTCAATTGATTTTAAGATAGAAATGAAATCTAGACTCACGAAGTATAAATCGTCTAGAATTCAATCAACTTGAATTTTCTCACGTATTTTCGTCTGATTGTCGAAATTTTTAATTTCATTTAATTTTGAAAGATATACAAGCATACTAAATTTATTTTCATTTAATTCAATTCTACCTAAAAAAAATAACATTAATTTATTTTTAACTAATTTTACATATATAAATATATTTAAAAAATTATATTAAAATCATATAATTCTTTAAACAAAATAAATCTCATATATCACCAAATTCTATTTTTTACGCGATAACTAAAGAATAAAATGTACCATATCTTTTTGACTGTTTTCTAAATAAATACACCCTCGTGTTATCCGATGGCTGCGTGGCTTTCGATGGCCTCCGTGATGCCTGACAGATGTGAATGTCAGCGCCGCCTCCATGCCAGTCTCCTCCTTTTCATCGTCTACTCTCTGCTCCCTTCCTCCGCCTCCTCCTCCCCAAGCTTGCTTACTACCCCACCCCTCCCCACTCCTCCCCTGCCCTCCGCCGCCCAGCTCCAATGGCAGCTTGGCGAGATGGCCCTCTTCCTCCACTTCGGCATCAACACCTTCACCGACTCCGAGTGGGGCACGGGCTCGGACGACCCGTCCTTGTTCGACCCAACCTCCCTCGACGCCCGCCAGTGGGTGCGGGCCGCAGTGGAGACAGGGTTCTCGCGGGTCGTCCTCACTGCCAAGCACCACGACGGGTTCTGCCTCTGGCCCTCCAACTACACCAGCTACTCCGTGAAGAGCAGCAGGTGGACGGGTGGCACGGGGGACGTGGTCGGCGAGCTGGCGGCCGCCGCCAAGGAGGCGGGGGTTGGGATGGGGATCTACCTTTCGCCGTGGGATCGGCATGAGAGGTCTTATGGGAGGACGCTGGAGTACAACCAGTACTATTTGGGGCAGATGGCCGAGTTGCTCACCAGGTGCGTTGGAATTAGGGTGCTTTTCCCCCTCCCCCCCTGGTTTGCGGAATGTCGTAAGAGAAATGCGATGATGTTTTCGAATTGAAACTTGAATACCTGTAATTTAGAATTCAATTGGTTTTTAGTGAAGAAATCTAATGTTATATTAATTGTACAAGCTTTCTAGCGTATAATCGAGATTGGCATTGGCATTTTAATGCAATCCTTTTATAGCATTGATGTTGGAAATAATAAGTGCAACTGAAACTTTTATATCACTTGTGAATCTTTTTTTATTAGTTAATTGATTTTAGTGAGGTAAAATATACATGGTATTAGAATCGCACGTTACACGTAAAATGTTATGTATAGTATTTAAATGAATGGGTATATTGAGAAAAATAGTTTCACATTGGAAATAAGGAATGAAATTGAGATATTTATATCACTTGTGAGTTTTTTTCTACTAGTTAACTGATTTTAGTATGGTAAAATCCACAATGACTGATACAAATTGGCTGTCTGCATCTTTACATATGCATTGACTAGTGAGTACTACATTTCCCAAGTTGCATAACAACTTTACTAGACAAGTAAATTGAAGCAACCTGGAATGCAATACAATCCAAAAGCCCATATGAAGCCAGTTTTTTTTACCAACGCTTTCTCGTTCCTTCTGTTCATCACTGATTACTTTCATATTTTGGGGCAGTTATGGTGAAATTACGGACGTGTTTTTGGATGGTGCTCCAGGGAAGAATGAGACACATATGGAATACTTGTTTAGTTCCTGGTTTGACTTCATTCATCAGCTTCAACCAGCTGCAGTTATTTTCTCTGATTCTGGTCCTGACAGCCGCTGGGTAGGTGATGAGGCAGGGGTCTCTGGCTTCACCTGCTGGTCGCTTTTCAATCGAAGCATAGACATGATAGGCAACACAAACTACCAGTGAGTTCTCTTCCCTACAGACTACATGGCATGTCTTCATGCATTAGTTAAATTGCCGACAGCATGTCTCCCGAACAAACTAGATAGGTATGCACAAGTAGCGTGAGGGAACCAAAATAAAGTCATAGTCTCTCTTATTTTATTGGAATTTTAGTATCTAGTCAATTTAAATGATTTGAAATGTTGTGACTCATGATGCTTTGGCATATAAAGTGGAAACCCAGTGAATTATGCTCAAGTCTCATCAAACTATATATAATGTTTTCTAGAATTGGCTTCATGAAGGTGTTCACCACTGATCTGATAGCTGCATTCCATTGGCGTTTCTTTACAGGGATCGAGAGTTTTTCTTGTATGGCTGAGAAGTAATACACTAAAATATACATGTGGCAAAACTAGCTTGATATTAATATCTCTTGTAAAACTATTTCATACATTCGGATTCATTTTAGTACCTGAAGATGATATTATGGGCAAACTTTCTCAATCTACATTTTGGCAAACAAATACGAACTCTAGTAATTTAAATGAGATGGTTCAAATTAGGTTGTGGACTGAGCCCATATGTTGGTATTATGTTAGAGGAGAGGAAATGCAGTAGGGAGGGTTGGAATTTCTGCAAGCTGTTTAGAATCTCCTCTGAATTTAGGTTAGGATGATAGAAGAAATTTAGGATGTTAAAAATCACTCTCCCACATATCTGAAATTAGCTAGCATAAACCAATAGAAATTAAGCCAGGTGGATGAAATTCCCCCCAATAATCTAAATTGTCTACAGAAACTAGAAATCTGTCTTAGTCATACGCCCAAGTTGCCTGGAAAAATCACCTAGGTGTGTTGTGTAGAGACTTCCATGCCAGGCTGGCTTTGCAAGTGTGCATTTAGATATTTGGTCTCAATGCCTTTCGAGTCTGATGACTTGGTCATGTGGTAGGGTAGAGCGTCAGTTAGGACTTACTTCCTTGGGTCCATCATTGAGGACTGCTCACCAAAGTGGGGTTTCTACAATCATGCTTATTTATCTCATTATTGAGAAATTAGTTAGCTATTGATTTCTGCAAAGGTGCACTTATTCCAATTGGACAATTAGTCATGGATGAGATCTTCCTCATATGAGAATACAAGTAGACTTATTTTTTGAATATTCCCCCAATCCTCTCTAAAAGCAAATGTAAAATGGAATCATCTATTCTCATCAATATTACAGAGAAAATTTCTGGTTATTTTCTTGATTTTGTGTATATGTTTATGAATATTTCCCTTTTTAGGAATGTGGATGTTTGTTACGAACCCTATTTCAAGTTTGCTGCACCTTGCACTGTATTGATGATTATCGAGGTGTAAGTGGGCGGATATCAGGTTTCGTCACCAACATATTTTAAAGTACTTTTTTAGTTTTGCCATGTGTAGAAACCAAGATGGGCAATAACTACAAATGTCTTGCCACGTTAGCCACTTCAATTTTATGCACAACAATGTATGTTAGCCACTTGAGCTTATTTCAGTACAAACCTAAATCTAACATCTCTATAATGGATCATGGGTTGTGTCATTTCAATAAATTTTCTGAACAGTATATTCATCTTGGGATGCTGACAATTTTGCCTTCTTCCCAGCTATATGTAGATTCAAATTGTCACATTATTTATTGGGTATGAAAATGGGCAAAGAACTGAAGGCTAAATTTGTGTTTACTCTGTGCGCAATAGATACTCAACTAGAGGAGATCCAGCGGGACGTAACTGGGTGCCGGCAGAATGTGATGTGTCCATCAGACCAGGCTGGTTTTGGCACAGCAACGAAAGCCCAAAATCTGCGATTGAGCTTCTTGACATATACTACAATTCTGCCGGCAGGAACTGTTTCCTGATACTAAACGTTCCCCCTAATTCTTCCGGTCTGATATCTGATGAAGATCTGGCTGTGCTACATGAATTTGCAGAAATCCGAGGGAACATATTCTCCAACAATTTGGCACAGGATGCCACCGTTTCTGCAAGCAGCACCCGTGGAGGCAACTCAAACCCTTCATTCGGTGCAGCCCACATCTTCCAAGAAGGGATGCACAACTACTGGGCTCCGGAAGACCATGAGACTTGTTGGGTGATCGACATGGATTTGCGCAAGCCGGTGTCATTCAATGTGTTGCAGATACAGGAGCCAATTCAGATGGGTCAGCGAATCAGCAAGTTTCACCTCGATGCCATGGTCGGAAACCAGTGGCATACAGTAGCGGTAGGCACCACTGTGGGCTACAAAAGGTTGTTGCCCATTATTCGAAGGGTAAAAGCTCAGTATCTGAAGCTGATAATTGATGAATCCCGAGCAACTCCACTGGTTTCATATTTTGCCATTCATCTGGACGAGTACTCCGTGAAAACAAAGAATGCAGCCATTGAATGGTGGGCGGAGGCAAACTCATCACTTGATGCGACCACATACGTTGACTAGTTGGTACAGAACCAGAGGACAAAAGCTTCATGATCGCGTAATTATATTATTCCAGTACGTATGATTATGGTAATTATTAATTTAGTTTTATTATCATTTTAGGATGTATATTCCTTAGTGGATACTATCAAATTTAACAAAATTTATTCTTATCATCCCTTGTCTTTCTTATCGTCGACGATGATGGTAGTGGTGATATTGTCAATGACAACGATGGTGGTGGCATCGTAGATATCGATGTTGTTCCAATTGGTATAAGATATCGATAACAACAATGATGTTGTAGGTTTTACAACTGTTGTCCTGTTTGCGTGGTTTTTAGCCTTTGGTTGTTTAATTTCAATCAATTATTTTGAGATAATTTTATTAAGTTGATGAAATTTTAAATTTGAGATTATAAATTTTAACGAAAGATTTTTCAATCACTAAGATGTTACTTTGATGACCCTTGACATTTCAGTAATGTTTAAAAGAAATCAATAAGCATGTTTAAGAAATTATTACATTACTGTTTGTTTAATATAAAAAGTAAGGATTGATGTGTATTTTCCGGTAATTAGATAAAAAAAGAAAGGGTGAGGTGGGGTTGGCTGCATATTACCTAACCATGACGGGTGGGGGGGCGCGTGCTCTCGCCCCATGTCCGAACGCCAAAGCCCGCAGCCGCCACCGCCGCCTTCCTCTTCCGTTCTCTCCGCTGCCCGCCCTAACCCTAGCCATGACCAGCCTCCGATCTCCTCCAACGCCACCACCTGGCTGAACCCTAATTTCCCCCTCCAGATCCCTTTCCCACGCAAGCGCAAGCGCACCGGGGTCCGCCGCGGGCCTCCTCCCGCTCCCCTCCCCACCGCCAACGACGCCGCGCCCAGACCGATCCCCGCCACCAACCTGCACCCGGACGTCTCCGAGGAGATCATCGTCATCAACAAGGAGGCCACTTCCGAAGCCCTCACCGCCCTCTCCGCCGGGTTCCCCGCGGACTCCCTGACCGAGGAGGAGGTCGACGCCGGCGTGGTCTCGAACGTAGGCGGCATCGAGCAGGTCAATTACATCCTCATCCGTAACCACATTCTCTGCAGATGGAGGGAGAATGTCTCCACTTGGCTCTCCAAGGAGTCCTTCGCCGGGATCGTGCCGAACCACTGCGAACCTCTCTTGAATTCCGCATACAACTTCTTGCTGTCGCACGCGTACGTCAATTTCGGGGTTTCCCCGGCGATCAAGGAGAGAATCCCGGCGGAACCCAGGAAGTTGTCGGTGGTGATCGTCGGGGCTGGCTTGGCGGGGCTTGCGGCCGCCAGGCAGTTGATGGCGTTCGGGTTCCAGGTGATTGTGGTGGAGGGGAGGAAGAGGTGTGGGGGGAGGGTTTACACGAAGAAGATGGAGGGCTTGGGTAAGTCTGGGGCTGCCGAATTGGGCGGCAGCGTCTTGACCGGTACTTTGGGGAACCCGCTCTGTACCATCGCGAGGCAATTGGGCTTGGCGTTTCATAGGATCAGGGATAAGTGCCCTTTGTACATGGATGATGGAAAACCTGTGGATCCGGCTATTGATGACAAGGTGGAGAAGGCATTTAATCGTTTACTGGACAAAGCTAGTAATTTGAGGCAGTGTATGGGTGATGTTGCCATGGACGTCTCACTGGGCGCAGCTTTGGAAACTTTCAGGGAGGTGTATGGGGATGCAGTGACCCAGGAGGAGATAAACTTGTTCAATTGGCATTTAGCAAACTTAGAGTATGCAAATGCTGGGTTGCTTTCGAAGCTTTCACTGGCATTTTGGGATCAAGACGATCCATACGATATGGGCGGTGATCACTGTTTTTTGCCTGGTGGAAATGGACGACTGCTTCAGGCTTTGGCAGAGAACGTTGCAATAGCTTACGAGAAAACAGTGCATACAATACGGTACGGTGAGGATGGGGTGCAGATTGTTGCTGGAGCACAGGTTTACGAGGGTGACATGGCATTGTGCACCGTTCCGCTGGGGGTATTGAAAAGTGGGTCGATACAATTTGTTCCTGAGCTGCCACAGAGAAAGCTTGATGGGATAAAGAGGTTGGGTTTTGGGTTGTTGAACAAGGTTGCAATGCTATTTCCTCATGTATTTTGGAGCACTGATCTTGACACCTTTGGTCATTTGTCTAATGATCCAACACGACGGGGAGAATTTTTCCTATTCTACAGCTATGCAACTGTTGCTGGTGGCCCCGTTTTAATTGCTTTGGTTGCAGGGGAAGCTGCCCATACATTTGAGACCATGGTTCCAACCGATGCAGTTGTCCTAGTTATTCAAATCCTCAGGGGTATGTTTTATGTAGAATCCTTATTCTTATCACCTGTAGAATGCACATGAAAGGCTGCATGTAAAAGAGATTAAGAAAGGAAAATATCAAGTATGCGACCACCTAATAGCCATTGCTGTTGAATGATTGGCATCTCAAAAAAAAAAATTAAAGATGTAGGATTAATAGGAAAAGAAGTTGAAATGGGTTGGGGTTTTTTTTTTTTGAAATGTTATGCAGTTATTAAATGAATATTTTCTCTTGAATTGGCAGTTATCGCCAAATGTGGATGCATGAGTTATTTTCTTGATAATGTATGATTCACTTATCAGGCACCACAATCTATTACTTCGGTATCCTTTGATTTTGATCTGAATAAATGTGTAAGTGTTGGAGGGGAACGGGCAAATGTGAAATATTTTGTACAATTGTCAGTTGGGTCCTCCACAGGTGATGACTTACCTTAATGATATGGATGATTACGGTCTCAACAATGATGTGATTTGCCTCTGCCTATGCACACTGATAAGATGCATCGTTTTGCATGGCCATGTACTGGACAGTCATTCTGCACTTGCAACTCCTAGTCACGCTTCTCTGCAGAACTCATCTGTTTAAAGTTCTTTTGAATCCAGTTTCAATCAAAAATGCATTAGTTACTGATATTCTGACATTGCTCAGCTGGCCTTGTCCATCACTACAAAGTTATCAAGCATTTCCAAATTTCAAACACGTTATGTGGATTTAACAATAGAAGCCTTCTTATGTTTTTTAAACGAATACCTTAAGACCGAAAACCTTGCCATCAGAAAATTACCAGTTTGCTATTGAATATTTTTTTCAATAAATTAATTCTCTATGCCACGATTTCCTTTGCCACTCTTCAATAGAGAATAAAAAGTAGCTCTTCTCTTGTTAAATAATTAATCTATCATTTTAGATATGAAAGTGCTTCTAGAGTTATTTTCTAGAGAAATGGTTTGTCTTCATTTACTTGTTTGGATTTTTCAGTTGAACTACTGCATTGCCTTTTGTCGAGTTCTTTTACACAATGGAGAGGCAATTAATGTGATAAGATGTTGTGCTCTTAAGTGGGTAATGTACTTTTCAATTTGGATCTCAGGAATTAGGCTTCTGAGTGGTTATCTGATTGTTTGGTTTTCTGAAGACTTCTCATCTAATCTGACTTGGTAAAAAAGTGGTTTTAGAGATTTAGCCCCAATGTTTTATTACACTTCTAGAGTCATCAGTCTTTGCCGTGTTTATCCCCATTTATGTGACTCTTCTTCTACTTTGTGTGACATTTAGGGGGGGTGGGATTTATGTCTTTGGAGAAATAGTGGAAAATGATGAAAAATAATAAGTTAAATTTCTTATCATTTTTCACAATTTCTTATACTTTTCAAAGTCGTAAAACATTCCCGTAGTAGTTATTTGTAAACTTGAGGGCATTTGGTTGTATCTAGGCTTCGGCTGACATATTTTGAAATGAATTAACTGTACAGTGCTTGATTTTAGACCCATCAGTAATGTCACTTCATACACAGGTATATTTGAGCCTCAAGGAATCAAAGTCCCAGATCCCATCCAATCCGTCTGCACAAGATGGGGTACAGACTCATTCAGTTTAGGTTCATATTCACACGTTGCCGTGGGGGCATCAGGAGATGATTACGACATTTTAGCCGAAAGTGTCGGAGATGGAAGACTTTTCTTTGCTGGGGAGGCTACAACAAGGCGATATCCTGCGACCATGCACGGTGCATTCCTCAGCGGCTTGAGAGAGGCTGCAAATATGACACACCATGCAAATGCCCGAGCTTTGCGAATGAAGGTTGAGAAAAGCCCATCCAGCAACACCCATTCTTGTGCTGCACTTCTTGCAGACTTGTTCAGAGAACCGGACATGGAATTTGGAAGCTTTGCCGTGATTTTCAGCCCCAAGACCATTGCTGACCCCAGATCCACGGCAATCCTAAGAGTCACGTTCGGTGAAACAAGAAAAAAGAGCAATGCAGCAGAGGACGGCAGAGGGGACCATACCAGCAAACCACTATTTCAGCAACTGCAATCGCATTACAATCAGCAACAACAGCTTCATGTGTACACATTGCTGTCGAGACAACAGGCACTTGACCTGAGAGAGGTGAGGGGAGGGGACGAGATGAGGCTGCACTACCTCACTGAAAAGCTTAACGTGAAACTTGTAGGTAGAAGAGGTCTAGGATCTGCGGCCGATACCGTCATTGCCTCCATCAAAGCTGACAGAGCCAGCAGAAGAAGAAAGACTTCCACACCCAAGTCGACCTTTTCTTTAAAGCATGGGGTGGGAGCTGTTAACTCAAAGTGAACCACATGATGCTGCTCTGGCGCGGTTCCTGGGTGGAGACATGCTGCATTCACTTGCCCAAGTGATGGTTGGTGCCAAACGGGAGCGTTGTGGTAAGTTCGTGATTATCTAACACCTGTAATTCTAATGTATGTGTAGATGATCTCTGTATCTTTTGGAGGACCTGCTCAATTCTTAGTTCTGAACCTTCTTGCAGCTGCTGCGCAATTGTTTGTGTTCCAGGTGGAATAGGAAGGAATCAATACGAGATAATGATGCTGTCTGAACCTTCTTCCAAGCAATTCATTGTTTGGTTTCAAGCTGATTATGCTTAACGGCTTGTCGGCTTTTTTTTTGGAAGAGGTCCGAGCGCGGTTGAGGAACCATGATCTTTTTATCACCTGCAAATTAATTGAAAGCCACGTAAAGGGCTTTGTTATATGCGTTCAACCTAATTTATGAGCTGTCTTCTCGTAAATAATCTTTTTCCCGATTTTTAAGATTTTCTTTATCCACAGGTCTTATAAGATACGGAAGATTAACTTTGATGATATCTTTAGAATCCATTGCCTTAAGTTGTCGTAGGTCTTATAATACACATTATGGGTCCGTTTCTTTGAGGGTCATGGTCTGGATGACGAGCCATGTTGGTCTAAAAATGTGCATTAAAAAAGAGATGCGCGAGAGTTGGATTTTTTGTAGATAACATCGTTGCATCTCTTACAATTCAGGTAAGGTGATGGGGGTTTTTCTTTAAAAAATTTTGGTTTATTTATGAAGCGAAGATTCTTAAAGAATGATAATCTTGACATTATCATTAAAAGGTAAAGATTGAATCCAAAATATTAAAAATTCGTTTGATAGCACTCTCATTGAAATCAAAATTCACGAGACATTCTTGAGATAACTTTTTTACCCTTTAAAATCAAAAATCACTTCTTCCGTTTGGTAGAAGAAGTATTTTTTATGTTCTTAAAATAGAAAAAGTGACTACCAAATGAATCCTAAAATTGAAGGTAAATTCTTTAATCAAGCAATAACACTCATCAACACTCGACCATGTGAGGCTTTGCCCGACATGGTTCTACTTCAAAAGGGAGTAAAATATACTGATTGTCTATCTTCTCAAAAAATTTCTTTTAAAACTCAGAAGATCATTTTCCATCAGCATTCGTTGTTCCACCCCATCACAATACAGCAAAATTTACAGCCATTGCTATTGTCTAACTTTAGGAGGAAGGACCAAGGACTTACATGTATAAGATATCACAATCTTCTAAGTATTTGGAATAATGATTAAGGATTTTGACCATCTTTTGACTATATCGTGCAAATCATTAAAATGTCAATAATGCTCAACTCACCAATGTGAATGTAAACCTCAAATATGCAAACCACAAATATCTTTTATTTCCTCACAGAAACCTTTTTACAATGTACTTGTATATACTTAACTAGACCATTAAAACAGAATGCATTTGAACCTCCGAAAATCTAAAGATGCAAAACAGGTATAAGCATTGCCATTATCAAAAGGGCACCACCTTGATTGCCTAGAAAGAGGTTAAACAAACAGAAACAACAGTATCACTGGAGTGTTTCATTCACAAACAGATTACAACTTTATACTTCTTTAGATGGAAATTTATTGTGAAGCATTGCTGGAGGGTAAATGACCAAATTCCCCAGAATGACTACAGTTGACGGGTTTAAATCTAAAAATTTATAGTAAATGAGGCATCAGTAATTTCAATAATAGACCTTGAGGGTTAGTTCTGTCTACAACTATTCATGTGAAGAAGAAAAAATTGGCTACTAATATCCTTGAACAAAGAAATTAGACTGTACCTTCTGGATACAACCAGGATCAAGTACAATAAATAAGCATGATCAAGAACAATAATTGATCCTTCTGCCAATTGCACCCATGCTAGGTATTTATCAGTAAATGCTAGTATAATATGTGTGCCTTTGCCTGTGAATTTAGTGATTGTGGAACATGGGAGCACCTCTGATTTAACCAGGAATTCTGGCAATTAGAAAATTGCTGGATCGAAATTACCAATTGAGTATGAACATGGGCTTCAGCTTTTGGGTTGCAGAAAGGCAATAACTTGTGAAGGTCACCCACAATTAATTTCAGAAAATGTTCCAACCTGGAACTTCTGACAGAGATCTTGGAGAGCCAACTCTATTCTCGCGAGGTCCTAAATAAAATTAAAGAACTTAGCTAAAAATTTAGGTAAAGAAAAAGGGATTCGGTTCTCAACTCAGGAAAATGATGTCCACTAATAAAGCGTAATATACAGTCACCGAAATTGAAATGGTAACTGATATCATAAAGGAAGAATAAATGAATTTGCACAATCTCTGAAATTCACATCAAACAACAAATCAACAAATACCTTTCCAATAAAACTTATAATCAGAGGGCCATTTCGTGATTTGTGATGGCAACCTACATTTCACAAAAATGTAGCAAGTAATTTGAGTATCAACTAGGTAATTCATAACTGAAAGTTACATATATGGTCTTATCGTACTAGTAAAGATTTGCTATCTCACCTATATAGATATCTGAAAAATTAATGCACAACTTTGATAATGTATCTGCCGTTTCTACCTGTATCACAAATTCATGACAGGCATAACATTATAAATCAATAGTATGTTATGGATAATTCATGCAGGGAAATTCTATTTGCCAATGCACCTCTCCTTGTCGGTGCAATTGAATAATTGATCACAGAGAAAATGCAATTTAAATTGAGTTGTAAGCAGGAATAGCTACCACAATCAAACTCAACTTTGTAATCGTAGTTCAATACAAAATTCATGTCCATATGCCATTTTGGGCAATATTTACTTGTAAAATCAAGTCACTTATATGGTTGTGTACCTGAAAGGAAACTGATGTGGGAAAGCTTACCCACTATTAACTAAGAATTCAAATAAATCTTCTTCAAAACTATGAACATTTCTTTTCAAACTGAAAATATTTTCTTCAACTCCGCATTTTGCTTACACTTTCTAAAAAAGCAAGTCCTTAACAAATTTTGTTTCCTTCTTGGATTTTTGATAATAACTTAATGTAGTGGAATTATAACTAAGATTGTTATATTTGGTTTTTCAGCAATGAAGCATACATAAGGAACACATATAGTTTCAATAGTTGATTTAATAGTTTTGGATTCAATTCCTTCAAATTGAAACCCAAAAGACTCAAGTAAAAAGTTCGCAGAGTAGTAAACAAGAAACGAAGTCTAGAAGTATAGAATCAATGCAGTCAAGCAGAAATCTGGCAATTGACGAACAATATCCACGCCAATATTTCCAAGTCAATCCAGTAGGACATCAAGATTTCGATGAAACACTTTGCAGAAGGCATCCTTTCCAGTAAATAACTTTGTCAATCAATAGGGACTTCCCTACCAAATTAATAACACTACAGATCTTTGAAATAACCCACTTCATCTCCTCCCCTCTCATCGTGGTTCCTCCCCTCTCCCTTTCTTCCTTTGGTGGGACGGTGCAGTCATTAGCAAACTGGTCATCATAGGTGGTCTTTGGCATCTGGAGGAGAATGCATGATATGCTTCATCTTCCTATGGAATCTTAGAAAGGTCTGAAAGACTTACTGACAAAGTTTTTCTCATTGAGTTTAATAGAAGTGACAAACAATCCTTCCACTGATGTATTCCGATTGGGTGAGGAACCCATAGGAAATCAAAATCAATCCTAGTATTCACTATTGCAATCTGAAAAGGTGTTGACAATGCTCCCAAATGGGCAGGTAGGTTGAAAGAGGACCTTAGAGAGATTTGGGAAGGGCTTCAAGACAACACCCCAGATAGAGATGTTCAAAGAAGAGTCAGTAGATCAATGATGGGTGTGAGCATCATTGCAGCCCTAGAAAAGTAGTAGAGAGCTGAACAAGGCTGCCAACAAGAGAAAAGGCTTACAAAGGGGCTATTAGCTACGATAAAGCCCCCTAAGACAATCCAAGGCTGGATGGAATTTGTTGTAGGGTTTGGTAACAATGGCAGGTCTGCCTAGACAGGGTAGATGAAGGTGGCAGAAGGCCTCCTACGACAGGTGATGACGGGAAGTGGCTTCGGGAGGGGTTGACATTGGTGGAAAATGTCCAAATAGGGTAGGCAATAGGGGTGACAACTCCCCCTAGCCTGGGCACCGCTGGTAGGATTGCATCATCACACCACGGGCAATGCTGGTCACCATATTGTTTGCCAACCATGAAACAGCAACGAAAATATCTGTGTACCAATTATTAGAACTATCTTCACATCAGATAGTGACTGGTTGAGATGTTTTAACTTTCTGAGCAGCTATGAATGTCTGAAAACTTTTAGCTCAGATAATTTTTCACATTTAGTCTTTCAAAGGTCCTTGAATTTTTGACTTGGGTTTCATTTCCATAAATCCCACTGATCTTAGCACAGGAGATCTGATCTGTCGGTGAAAACAGCCTTTCAGGGTGTTTTTAGCCATCTTGGAGGTAGGGAAACAGGTGGACAGATAGAATCCACCCTCAGAAGTTACTGTCTAGGAGTTACACAACCCTATTCATGGGCTGTTTAACAACAGGAACCACCAGGCTGGCGGCCAGGAAGAGGGAAACTGACGAGATGGTGGCTGCAGCAAAGGAAAACAACCATGGAGAGTGCCAAAGGTCAAGCCTGAAGGCTTACAATTGCTGGGCAGCAGTTTCCTGACGGAAAAGTATGGCTAGAGAGGGCTACAAACCCTTGGTTGACAGCTGGAACGGGTGGGTGAATGGGTGATGGTGGTGTTTTGGGCGGTAAGGGCTGACAGCCGGTAGTGGGTGTCCTAGGGTTTTCTCTGGACTCTGATATAAGTTTCCTACACAAAAAGCATTTCCCCTACTCAAATAATATAGAAAACATGCAAAAAAGGTAGAGAATTCATTTCCTCGTACGTCTGTAAAATTTTGAAATATAAAAACAAGGTAGCAAATTATTAAAGAAAAATTAAAAATGTTATAGGCCAGCCAATCTCGTACATCAGTTAGGTGAGTACTCAAATGCCTCGATTTGAAGGGTGTCAGTTGCACCAAAGGAGTATCCCGCAATTCCAGTAGGCACTCCCACTGGACATCCAATTCTTCAGTATTTGTTGCAGATAGAACAACGATATTTTGACACTTAATCTGTACGGAAAAGAAAGGCACGTCATGATTTAGCTAATATTTCCAACACATGGAGAATAATTATGGCAATCACTTATCAATTATCAATATCAAATGGAAAAGTTATTGTGCCTACTAGCCATGCCAGCAAAGGAACAAGTTTTTAAAGTTATAATTGACCATGCAATCCGCGAGATATAACAGTAAATATCCACGTCTAAATACTAAAAATTATATAAATTGATGTCTTATATGCATAGCATCACATCAAGCCGAACACTAGGGATGCAGCATGTTATTTGTAAGTTTAAGCTTATTATCCCACAGAATGAGGAATGTAAATTCCTTATGACCAGCAAATTGCTAATTAAGGAAATTATTTGTCAAATATTCTTGCTGAATTCATAATCTCATACATTTCCCGATGTTGTGATAGACATGCATGTCCTTGACAAAATTTATAATTTTATAATATATCACTTGTTAAGTGTAAGTGAATTTTAAGTGTATATTTGTTATACAGAGTTTATGTGAACTTCTTTAAGTGTGGTTTGGTGTTTATAATGGTATACATGTTAAACCCCCCTTTTTTACTTTTTAATGTTCAGACCTATCTTTCATTTTGGATGTAAGGGATTTATTCAAATAAAATGAAATTAAGTTCAATTGCAGCAATATTTATAAACGATAGCCACAAAACTAATTCTAAAAAACTAAATTTGGATGTGTTTTATCATTGTAAAAGAATGAAGTAAAAACTTGCTTATTTAACATGGAATTTGAAACATTCCTTTTACATCATCCAGCAAAAGAGTGTTGCAGAGTTCTCATGGTGCATGGAAATTGTAAAATTAATATGACAAAAAACTAATTATAAGGAAACATAATAATCTGCTCAACTGTGTTATTACAATGAATCATATAGAACCTAAGTAGAGTACAAAGAATACTTTAAAAAGTTGATGCAGCATGTTGAAATAAATAATGTATTAACATTATGTGTTTAGTCTTACATCCTTAGTGATGAGATGATTATGTCCTTGTAGCCTATATAAATAAAGGCATTTATAACAATTGATTTCAAACTGGAAGACAAGTCGGATGTTGATTCTACCACAATTTTGTATTTGTAGCAAGTCCATTAATTTATAATTGATGGCAAAAAAGTTTCAAAATTTAAGGATAACCTCCTCAATAGTACCAAAAAGGGAACCAAATTTTATGGACAACTTCCTAAATGAACAGTGATAACATCCTCTATAATATCAAAAAGGGAATCAAATTTCCTTTGACATACATGAATAAACCGTGCATAAAAAACTCAGCAAACATAGATATATACCAATGGTACAGGCAACTTTTCATGCTGCAGTAACTCGGTTATACCCTCAGGCAACAGAGCCATCTGAAAGGACATGATTTAAGTGCTTCACATTAGTTGCATCACAATTAACATAAGTAGCATAAATTCCTGATTCATGTAAAGTGATAAGCCACTCTAGATTCAAACAAAAATCTGTAATAGTATCATCATATTACAATAACAAGACAGACAAATTCCAAGCAAGCCGATGAAAAAATGGCATCAGCATCTCGTTTATATTAGTGACATCACAATTCACAAAAAATAGAAAATGGTTAAATTCATAATACAATTCTAAATCATGGAATCACATAAGCACTAGGTGATGAGCAGTGATGGATATCCAACATATAAAGGGAGGTATTTTGGAATCCTTTGATTTTTTGAACATTAATAACATTTATGACTGTAGCTCTTATGGAGTTCATTCATATGGACCATCAGACTAATAGTCGATGGATAGAAATGGAATTTTCTTATGATCCTCCTTCAAGCCAATCCAGAAAAAGCGATTGGGATTTGAGATCTACTTTCAATTATGCAAAATCATCAGTTGTAAAATAGGCAGAACAAACTCCTGGGCGACCTCCACCATAAGTTCCTTACTATCCTTCCTGCCAGGGTCCATAAACACCTTTTCAACAGATGCAATACATCTATGTATTGATTGGCTTGCTTCATCAATATCCAATAGCTGTCTTATTGCACCGTAGAGAAAATAGATGATTTGATAAAAAATGTTTAGATGACACAACATGGTCTCATACAAGCAAGGCACTCTATCTGTTACTAGGCGTTAATGGGGCTAGCAATATTTTATTCTCATTTGTGGAACACCAATTGTGTAATTTAAACATTTTCAACACATTCCTTTCAAAGATATATACGGTACTTTTATCTCATAAATATCTACAAAATAATATTAATTACTCCCAGATGTGTATTTTTACTTAATTTAGCTTGTTTAAAAGTTTCGTGGCAAAATTTCTAATTTTAATGCATTTTTGGTGGACTTCTCTATTTTAAGAAAACTTCCAATGATATTTTCACCAAAATATAACATATTTCTTCTTTTCATTGGACCAAAGGTCAATATAATGAAATCAACGTTGAATTCCACGCCAATAAGTTTAAGTGGATGCTTATTAATATTGAAAAACTCATATTTTAATACTTTTTTCTCCAAAAAATGAAATATCAAAAAAGAAAAATATAAGTCTTAACATTTTTATGCATATTGACCTTGACTTCTATTTAGGATACAAACTTTCAAACATCTATATCTATTCATTTACAAAACAATGTGTCACTATTCAAGGTTTCAAATATTGATATTATATCAAAGATCAATCTCTCAGAGAAAAGAAATGCATCAAACATCGAAGATCATATTTCTAAAAATGGCTAAAAAACTTCAAATTTCTACTTGAAATTCAAGGATAAGATAAAACAAGCTATTATAAATATATAAAAATACTTAGATAAATTTTCTAAGCAATTATCATACATAAAATGTTAATTAGATAGAGATATAATAGTTGTATGTATGAGAAAAGTTTTAAATCATGTACAAAATAACTAAAAAATTCATAATGACAAATAATTTCAAATTCAAGTTACATTTCAACAAAATTTAGGTTAAAGTTGAAAATAATCTAGGTTACAATTCAATATAATACATCACAATACATTTCAATAGAATCTAAGTTACAGTTCAATGGTTACAAGCAGATTGGCAACAAATTCAGGAAGTTCGTTGTGGCTGTTTTGCTGTGGGACTGTTGGAAGAAAAAGTGTAGAGTTCTCTGACAGTAAGGATGAGTCCTTCACAGATATCCAATGCAGAACTAAACAGAGTTTGCTGGACTTCAGATGCCTTTAGCAGCAGAAAGACAGAGAGAGGTTTTAATTTTGATAGATGGATCAGATGGTGTTGGGCCAGCATTGGCAGATGAAAGCTGAATACAGATGGTGCTAGTGATGGGAGAAGGATGGTGGCTGGAGGTCGTGTGTTGAGGACACATCTAGGAGAGGTGGAGCTAGCCTTCTGCAAGTTCCATGACAAAGACTATTAGTATGTATGTTGAAACTCGTTCTCTTTATGATGGCCTGCTTCTTTGTGTTGAAAAGGGGTGGAACTTCGGGGACATTGAGGTCAAGGTCGACTCTCAAGTGCTTTTCAACTCCATCAGGGAGGAGCATTGCTGGATGATGTAAGCTTGTAATTTTTGGTTCTCCTTACTGTTATTAATGAAACAAGTTGCCTACTTTTCTCATCTATACAAGGAAGCTAACAAAGTGGCAGATGACCTTGCCAAGGAAGGTATTCTCAAGAAGCAAGCTATGAGGATAGAAAATTTGAAGATGCTAAGGCAGTAGATCAAAGCTCAAGTTTTGTTAGACAAATGAGGTATCCCAAGTGCCTTTTGGTTGGTCTGTGTGATTGCCAATTTGGTGTTTTCTATTTCCTTTTGTTTGCATTTTTAAAAAAAATGAAGTTTTAGCCTAATTCCTCTCATTGTACTTTCTTAGGATTATTGGGTTTCCACCATATAAATAGATGAGGGGTTTTTCTGTTAAAAAAAGTTACAGTTTAATATATTTCAAGTTATATTTTAATAGAAACTAAGTTACATTTACACTTCATTAAGTTATTTTTTCTTTTATTTTTTGATAGGTTATAATTTTTTATTTCTTCTTCGCTTTCCCCTCGTTTTTTCCTCTCTCTCTCTCTCTCTCTCTTTCTCCTTTTTTTTTTCAATCTTTTTTATTTTTTCCCGTTTTTTATCATTCACATGTCCCTCCTTTTCTCTCTCTCTCTTCTCTCTCCCTTGCACCTTTGTCCTGTTAATCACCCTCTACAACTCTAATGAGTGCATGAGCAATTGATGATAAAAAAATGAGGGAAGGAGTGGAAGGTGGCACAATGGCGACAATGCACAAGAGGAAGGAGGAGCATCAACAATGGGAGGAAGGAAGGTTTTTATGGCAGCAGCACAATCCAAAAGTATAGGTCGATTTCATTTCAACAATCTTCAAAACTGATCCAAATCACTGAACTGGATCAAATTTTGAAACCTTGTCACTATATTTATAGCTATACAGACATTCAACAAGAAAATTTCATATGTGAAATCCTTGAGGATGCTTTAAGAAAATATGTGTATTAACAAGGAAACAAAGTCAAGTTTTATCATCTACAAAAAAGGTCAAGTTTTACCTTGAAAATGGTGATAACCCTAGAGGTATACCTAGTCAAGAAATTTGTTAGTGAAATGTCTATTCATGTTTTGATGACCCAAAACTTAATAGTATTTTGAGTAAGCTTTCTTTTGTAAGAATAGAAATGGACTGGTAATAAGATTGAAGATGGAGAAGGGAGCTTGTGTATGAAGAAATCATAAGAACAAGAAGTAGAAGACATGAAGATCACGGGAAGAAGAAAATCATGAAGAAAATGGGGATAAGTGTGCTGTTGTCAGAATATTCTTGTTAAGTGTTCTTGCTCTTTAGGAGAAATCCAATTTAGATTCTAGAGACTTTCTTGATACCATCACTAGAAATATTCAAATTAGGTCAGTAGATTTCAGTCTTCTATTCTGGGTCACCAATCCTTAGAGTTGGATTTCTGCAATGCACCATTGAAAGTAACCACTTAAATATTTTTAGGTCACTGCTATTTTCTTAACAGGTCATCGAAAATGCTATAAGGTGTCTTTCAGTTCACCAATAGCATCATACAACATCCTATTTAGTCCACTAAGAGTATTACACTTGATTTTTTTTCGAACCACCAACATATGTGGAAACCCTAATACCAAGAGCTTCATATATAACACCCAATCCAATCTACCAAGAACTATACACATGAAACCTTTTGAACTTCCAAAGGTTTTTTCTCCAGACGATCAATTGAAGTTTTCTTAGATTGTTTTTCCCAGATTACTAGAACTGATCATTAGTTATTTCTCATGTCATCAACAAATTTCTCCAGGTACCCCATAGTTGCCAGAAAACTAGTCATTAAAATTGGTTTAGCTATAAATAATTTCAGGCTTCTTTACATTAAAGAAGACTTGCAGACTCCAGCACTTCTAGTACATTATGAAAACGTGGAGAAAACCCCTGTGCTCACTAAATTACATTCTTTGGAGGCTTCACTTCAACATCCTCAAAGAACTAAGAGTACATAGAAAGTGTTGCAAACTTTTATTTCATTATTGCAAGTTGATTAATTGTAGAAATTTCGTTAATTGTGTATTCGACTTGAAACACACAAGTTGATTGAATGTTTGACCATAAATGCTTAGTGTGTTGGATAGTGTTTTAACTTGAAAACACGTGTAACACCTTGGTGATTAAGGCATTGTTGGCCTTAAATATTTGGGTGCCGGTTGAAGTATTCAACCTTAAACACTTGATTTGTTTGTTGTGTATTCGACCTTAAACACATAATGTTAGTTAAAGTATTCGATCTTAAACATTTGGATTGTAGGTCATGTTTGATATTAAATACATGGTTTGTGTTGGTTGAAATATTTGACTATAAACACTTGTGGTGTGAGTTGTGTATTTGACTTGAAATACAGTTAGTTTGATGTTCAACTTTAAACACAATTATAAACTATAAAAGGGTAGGTGTTAACCCTAATAACACCAAAAACAGTAATGAACTCTTAAGTTTGGGCTTGGGGAGTGAAGTATCCAATTTAAGGAACTACTATACGATTTTTGTGTGCATTAGTGTGATTTTTTGTACCTATTATTTGATCCAAAGAAAATCAATAACTGCTATTATTCATTGTTGTCTTGATCTGTAACAGTTGCAAATAAACTACCACTGCAAAATTGAATTATATCTATATGAATAAATTTCTGTTACATTATAATATTATTAAAGAATACTATTCACCTCATTCTAGTGTCTCAATCGATCCTAACAGATACTTGGATGATATGTTTAGTACAACCCTTCAATGCTAAAAAAATAGCTCGAAATCATCATATAGTTCACAGTCAAAAGTTTAAAAGGGTATCCTTTGAAAAGAACAAGGAATTGGTAAGAATTCTGAATTTCTTACCTTCCAAAAGTTTCATGCGCATCAGTTTATTAACCTTTTTCTACTAAGATAAATTGTAGAAAAGTAGTGCCAATATCAGATTAGGGTGAGTTAAATGTTACTGGGAAAAAATATCAATCAAATTATCAATACATTAACATCCTATATGGAATTAAGAAAATATATTCTCTATACTATTTGAAATTTTCATCATCATTGGAAGCTGCAATACACACACACACAAGGCTAAAAAGGGAACAAAGGACAACTGAGAAAGAACAATCCAATACAGGAAGATGGGATACATTTGATACCTAATTAACAGTACCTCATTCCGATCTCCAGTGTAATGATAACCGACAAGATTCTGGAGATATTCTTCAAACTCTTCATCAGGTGCCTAAAAAAGAAAGCCACCAATAAATAGATAACCATTAAATAAAATAATAATAATACTGTAGAAACAAAGTATATGATTTGAATATATTTTTATCATATGTTAGTGCAAATTAAGCAGAAGGTTAGATTTACAATGCTATTCTCACATAAAAAGATGCCCAACAAAAATTAAAAATCAAGCAGTATAAAAAAAATTCTGAAATGTTGTAGAAAAAGCATTGGCATAGGCAGTCTGCATAACTACTAAAAGTATAAAAAATACCAGTCGTACACCAAAGGCCTTGGCAACACCAGCAACAGAAACATCCGAATGCAAAGGACCAACTCCTCCAAATAAAATAACCTATAATGATCAGATAGTGTTAATTTTGTGTTATATGAAAAGCAGAAAAAAAATTCAAAATTACAATTACAAGGTCATTGGTGGATTTTCGTTGTTCAACTTCTTCAGCCACTGAATCAACCTGAAAAATAGTAGATCACCTACTTGTCAATATATATATATATACCTAAGTTAAATTTGGCATATGATACATTAGTAAAATGAGATGCTTCTGAGGGTCCCACCAAAACAAAGGTCTGAGGAAAATATTTGATGTTAAAAATATGGAAAGGGATGAAAAACTTAAATGAAGAAATAGGCCAAAGCAACAAAATGCTATATTGAACTAGTGATTATCAGCCAAATTTACAAACAATAACTTTGGAAAGATTTGCCGAATTTAAATATGAAACAGTAGCTAAAATTATTGGAAGAGAATGTGAATAAAGAAACAAGAAAATACACTAAAGTGAACAAATGATAAACCACGACTATCAAATACAAATAGACACCAGCAAAGGTTCAATAGGAAAGCAATTGTGTATGTGGGTGATGGCAAATTGTCCAAACATGCAACAAAATCAACCAAATAGTCTTTTCCAAGTTTTAGATTTAGCCAGATAAAATAATAGTAAAATGAGATGTCTATGGGGTCCCCATTAAAAATGCGGTCCAAGGAAAATATTTCATGTCAGTTAAAATTGTGGGGAGAACTTGAGCAAAGAAAGATGACAATCAACTACAGGCTATGGTGCTTAAAAAAATACACGATATAGTGAACTTGGGATTGACTGGAAATTGTGTAAAAACAACAGCTTCAGAGAGGTTCATTTATTTGAAATATGAATCAATAGATAAAAATATCAGAAGACGAAAAATGATATAAAGAAATAAGAAAAAACACTAAGTGAAAAGAATGGTAAACTATGACCCTTAAATACAAATAGAAACCAGTAAAGGCTATAAAAGTAGAGCACTTGGGTGATGGAAATTTGCTCATATATGAAACAAAATTGACCACGCTCTTTTCCTGGCTGTACAGAATAAATGGAACTCACATACTACAGCATACTTACATGTTTCTGAACATAGAAGCAAACTGGGCTGTAAGCTTCCTAATTCAACCACTTACATGTTTAGATCCATGTGACATAGGATAAAAACAATTTTCTCTTAAAATGTAGAGATTATGCCATTTCAATCCACTCATACAAATCATACAATCAAATTCTTGAGAATTATTCCAGATTAGGTGCCCTAAAAAAGGAAAACCCAAATGCAGAGAGGATGGTCCAGTTGCATATAGTTTTATCTCCAAAAACAGAGAGGTAGTTTCATAGGATTCAAATTAATTCCACGAAGTCTCGATAAAAAGACAAATAAACTTTGCTCCCTTAAAAAAAAAAAAAAGTAGGATAAAGGAAAAATTAATTCTAGGACACAGACACATCTTTTGGTGCATTTTAGTGTTACGGACATTGATGCTTTGAACATATTAGTAACTTCTTAGGGAATGAGGAGGCTTATCATTGCCTCTATAGTGCCTAGTGGTTCTAAAGGTCATGGATGGGTAGAGATCAAAGGACAATGGAAATGCCCCAAATCTCCATCAACTGCCAACAATATATATGGTAAAAGTGGAGTAGAAAATTGGAGGTGCACCTGATGATCACGAGAGGAAACAAAATGGTGTTGAGCAGTGTGGCAGTGGGTACATGGTAATATTTGAAATGTTTTGTTATGGATCACTAGAGGTGTATAAGAATGGGTAAGCATGTCAGCAGTAATAGGAAGATGGAGCATAGGGAGAGATTTTGCACCCTACGGTAGATCTTGGTGGTTGGTGGAGTGGCAACTAGCAAGGTGAGGGACAAAATCCATTGTGAGAAAAGTAAAGTTAGGGATGCCATTTGGTGACACTCTTTTTTGTCAACCAGAGAAGAAAAATCACATTACCAAGCACACAATACATTATGTTCCATCAACACCAACTTTTCTCCCAAGGTCAAAGTAGATGAACTTCAAGATAAGTTTGAAAACCGTGTGGAGCTCTAAGACAGAGTGGTATGCCCTTCACAATGCTTCCTCACATAAATGGTGAGAGAGTTGTCAAAATTTAATGAGAATTGGGTTACACCAAGCTTTTCTTGTTCTCCCCAACCCCAATGCTTTGATGAAGGAGGAGATTTTGGGAACAGAAGGGCATAATGAATGGGGCAATGGTCCATTTCAAGGCATGGAATATTCAAATTGTTGTGTTCATTATTGGCTCCAAAATTGTGAGTAGAGATTTTAGGGATAGAAAGGGATGCAATGAATGGGGTGACAGTCTGTTTCAAGGCATGTAGTATTAAAATTGATGCATTGTTGGCCCCAAAAGGGTAGGGGAGTTTAACTAGAGTTCCCCTATTCTTGAGTGGAAGAAATGCACTAAGGAACCTGGTCTCATTGCTTTATCAAGGATTCCAATTATCAGAGTGATCATGGGATATCTAAGGCTTGCGATGTATTGGTGCTCCTTGTAGAGGTAAAATTGCTGAGATGAATGGACTTTGTGTAGTAGAGTGTAGCTTAGAATCAACATTGAGAGAACCAGGCATGGTGATCAATGTGGAAGCTCAGTCTTGGTTGTGGATGGTGTTACAAGGTTGTCAATCTTGTCACTACTTCTGTCCTCAATGGAGGTAGCATGAATAGTGTAGAATTTTTGAAATTTAATGCTCACCTCTGTCGTTACACTAAGAAGCCTAGAAGGACCTTGAACCTACTCCACAATAACTAAGAAAATTATATTGCCCACATACTATGAGCATGGGATACTGCTCATGCAACAGTTACAATGTGAAAACAAGAAAAAGTAGAAGATTGTTATTCATTACCTATTACTATGCATTTATAGATAGAGGTTACAAGATGAACACATTATACAATTTCCAATGTTGGACTTTTTCCAGCCATTAATCCATAACTCTTTAAAAAGAAAAGTGGTACCCTACAATAAGCACAAGATATGTACGAAATGTAGAAGATGCCATAGAAGTAGTAGCAACGTGCAAGCATCAATGACAAACACAAACAATAGTCAATCGCATTGGCTGAACATACAAACAACAACAATCACATGGATCACACAACCAAAAGCCAAAACACATTAACTTCACAATAAACAAAGACAAACACTATTCAACAAAACACAACTATTTAACACGGCACAATAAAACTTACAAGCTGTAGACACATTGATGCCTACATACACATATTCTTGCAGAACACCTTTTTTCATTTTTTTCTAATATTTATCTATCCACTTGTCATCCACTTTTTACTCATCACACACAGGCAAACGAACGTCTTCTGATCTCTTTTTTTATGCACAACCATTAACTCCTTCCATCTTCTTTGTCTTCCTCTTCTGGTAAACCCTAACCCTTAACAAGGGTGGGAGCAAGAGGGGGAGCAGAAGAAAGAGGCATGAGGAAGAAGAACAAAGGAACATAAAGCTATCATAGATGGAGGTAACAAATATAAGGGTGGCCCCTTTGGATTTGGTGCAAGGAACAAGGAGACTGCAAAGGAAGGGGATCTTGATATCATTATAAAGGGTATCAATGGGGAGAAGAAAGAGTGTCAAAATCAAAGAGAGGCACGGTTCTAGGAGATCTTATGGGCAACAAGTCTAGACTTGTCAACACTGATGGCCAAGTTTACAACAAAGATGTGAGGACCAAACCTTCTCCCAATGGAGGTTCTAAATAGGGACGTAATAGAAGGCATGGCATGCCTTCTCAAAATTTTGGCGATATGGATCAATTTTTGTGGGAATTGATTATGCCTTCTCAAAATTTTGGTGATGGATCAATTTTTGTGGGAATTGATTCAATAAAGGGGCTCTTATCAGTATCAAAAATGTATCAGTTGAAATTTCAACCCCCATCATTAGTTTCAATTCAAATTGTCAGGTTTTAAGAGGTGTAAACATCCTTTCAGTGTAACACTCCAAAATTTCATGTGACATGAACGAAATGCAACTGATATGCAACAGATCTGCTGATTTGTGCACATCTACTGCTGAGATCAGCCTATCCAAAGCCTCCAATCTCCATTCCAGATCTTGGTGTTGCGTTTAGACCAGTTATGTAACAACGTAGAAAATCAAAGTTCTTTCTTGCTTAAAGTCGGATCTTGGTTTTATATTAGACCTAAGATTATTTTCATTAGTTACACATTTTTTGCAATTTACTTTTTATGGTTTATTTCTTCTTTATTTCATATTTTTCATTTTTCCTGTATTTATAACTGCAACATGATGGATTTCTGTACATCTACTGTTGAGGTCAGCCTATTCAAAGCATCTTCCACCCTTTTTGAGTACCCACCCTCCAACCTCCACTTCAGATCTTGCAGTTGTGTTTAAACCAGGTATGTAACTATGTAGAAAACTGAAATTCCTTTTGTTTAAGGTCAAATCTTAGTTTTATTTTAGACAGATTGTTTTCATTTGTTACATATTTTTTGCAATTTACATTTTTATGGCTTATTGCTGGTTTATTTCATAATTTTTGTTTTTCTGTATTTATAGCTCTAAAATGAAGGATTCAGCTTATGTTCAGTTAGATCTAATGATGAATTTCTGCATCATCTGACCATAATGAGGACTTATCATTAGGAGCAATAGTAGTAGTAGCAGGTTTAAGACCTAATATCCATGTTTCCAACACTAAGAAAACAACTACATATTCTTTCTGACAAAGCATTCTGTCTTTACCATGAGCTATGTCAACAAAAAAAGGCTCCCTATCAACCAAGATCATTTGTCCTCAAATGACTTCTGTAGTGATATAAACCAAGGAGTAGAAGAGACTACATATAGATCTTAATATTTAGATCCAAAAGATCAATATAACTAACCCAGTTTAAAAGATATTTATTTGTTAACAAAAAATAATAAAATAAAACAACTACTTCATGTTGGTTATAACCTTATAGGTCATCCACAGGCCAATTTTTCCATAATTATGAACATACAAAGTATGAAAATAATTAAAAAATCCTTCGTAAAATTAAAACGATAAAACCCATTCTCTTACATCATTTTGAACAATTGCAGCATGCATAACTTGCCAACCTATATTATGAAGTTTTCTGCAAAGGCTGGCTGCCAAATGATTCTCGAATGTGCTAAACCTGTTGCATCAATAGGACCAATGTATCAAATTCAAAAGTGAAAACAGAAACTACCAAATAAGAATAAATATCAACTATTCTAAAATGGTATTTATGTGGTTGTGACGTTGCGAAACTGGAATACCATAAAAAGTGGTTATACCTGTTGTACATTGAATAGCATCAGAAGGCACTACTTGTCAACTGCAATATACACACAAGAGAAAAATGGAAAACCAAACACAAGACTATATGCTAACTACTCTAAAATGGTTGATAGACTAATATGGACCCTTATGTAAATGGATATCCATTTAATATTAATTGGACATCCACACACACACACACACACACACATATGGCAATAATGAACTTGACAACCAGCACGCTGTTTGCCACGCTCACATTTTTAAAATAATAAGCAAGTGGGCCCCATCATCTACGTGGGACCCACCTGTGAAACTGAGAGAGGCACCCACAACGTGCACTGTGGGTGTCTACAGGGGCACCAAACCCTATATATATATATATATATATATATATAGACACACACACTCTTCTTATAATCTTTTGTGGACAATGATGGAAAATACCACTTTCTTTCTCAACAGTATAAAGCCAAAAATAATCGTTGTACTGTTATACCTAATTGGTAATAAAATCTCTATAGCAGAAATAAGACACAAATGTGTTTGCATCTTTCTTAGATTTGTCATTTTTCTTAAGATACATATTCCAATATAATTTGAAAATTAGCATATTTTTATATAAAGCAATGAAAAAATATATTTTTTACTTGGATGGGCACTACCTGCTCATGCTTTATAATCTCATTTTGCATTCAAAAACTTGATTTATATGTTCCTTCCAAAGCTCAAACCTTGTGACTTTTATAGGATTGGTAGCTACATGATTTAGTTCTGTTATTTGTTTGTTTTATACAGTTAAATATGTTGTGAGGGGTCCGGGATTATTAGTAGGATATATGGATAATTAGTTATATGGGTAACCATATAAGTTTTTATCAATGTAAATATGTAATCACCCGAATTGTAATGAATGTATCTACTTTTTTCCTTCTAATCAGATATACACTTGAAGCAAAGAATCTCATGACACCCTTTTATGATACAACTCCCACTCCAATGTCCCTAACTTCACTCTCTACAATTAAATTCTAATGAGTAACATTCATTTTGGCACACACTTTTGACATCTGGTGACTTAATTACAGCCTCTCCAGCAATGTTTGCCCTCATCTTTGTACTCCTCTTTGAAGGAGAACAGGGATAATCTCATTTATCAAGAAATAGGTTCCATCCAGCATTGCACAAAGAAATAGACTGAAAATGCCAAAAGAAAGAAATTAAAAGACTACAGCTAAGGAACAACCTAACAAAACCCTTTCCCAAACTCCGAAGAAATATCCACTAAACCAAAAAATTCCATCCTGGGTATTATCTTCCTAATGGAAAACCACAGCATTTGTATGAAGCCAAATTGGAAAATCCATGTTTCTAGGGAACAATATCCAAATTGCCAAGCACACCCTTAAATGGGCATCTAGGTGATGACTACAGCCAAGGGAACCCTAGCTTGCCACTCAAGCGTCATGGCACCTTAATAACTATCATTGAGGGTGGAGATCAAGTTTTGGGAGGAAGAGTACAAGTAAGATGTCACTACTTGACTTCTAGCCTCAATGAGATATTTATTGTGGCATCCAAAAGTAAGTGGCAACAGTTGGAATGGATCAATAAAACTAAGCAAGTTAGCCTAGGAATAGTAGCCCAGATTGGTGGGATGCATTTACTATCATCATTGGTCAAGTGACTCAAATGGCCCAACAACTTTACTGGGTGAAAGCTGTTGAGCAAGTGTGCCCCTGACCAAATGGGTTGCACCTCATGGATGAACTCACTCAGGGTCAGTTCAACCTGGATTCAGGTTTGATCCTGATGCTTTTGGATTAAGGGTTCTGTTTGAGAAGTTACGTGAATAGTGCGGGCAGTTTGAGGATTAATGAGCCAGTAATTATGGTCATCAGTTGTTTCAATTTTTTCATTTTTCCCCATCTATTACCCTGATGGATGAACCTCTTGTTATTCTTCTTTGTTTTTAATATTAGTTTTCTGTTACTGCTCCAAATTACCCCAAATTTCTCTTCAGCTTCAAAAAAAGGTGCATTAATATTCTTATTTTGATCAAAAGCCCACACATAAAATTTTATATTCCCACTCAGAATAAAGTCCCATTTTCATCTGACAAACATACGACTAGAAACATCTATTTTGGAATAGTAAAAATATTTGAATTCTCTATTCCACTTGCTGATAAAAACTTCATTCCTCAACCCAAATTATTAGACAAAACAAAAGGAAACCAAACGGTCCAATGTTTCCTAAAAATGTTTGTTTGAAACAAAGTAGCTGCAACATATTGGGAACGTTTATTTTGCAGGTAGTTAAAGCTTTTGCAGTTTAGTCTTCTTTGCTCACAAATATTAGAAATTCAAAAAATAATTGTACAAAAAAGCAAGATGGAAAACTGATTTTTTTAAAGAATAGAAGCTAAACAGAATTCGAACTTACAGCATTTCATCACCTACACCAATGATTGAGGCAAAAAGAGATCTGCTCCCACACACACTACTTAAACCATTGCTTGAAACAACAGTGACATCACCAGTAGGATACCTCTTGGTCCTCCCTGCCCTTTCCAGTCTTCCGTCTGAAAGTAAATATGCTGGTTTATAATGTTCTTTATTGCTGGAAGAATCATTTACATAGAGTACTGCATTTGGACCCGTGTCATGTATGCTTCCAATGGAGGTGTATCTGGAAATTAGAAAGTGATGGGTTAGAGAGGAAAGAATGCATGGTCAACACCCTGGCAACATTCACATTTTCAAACTTGTGAAAGTAAGGAAAGTACAAAGATCCAGGAGATGTAGTGTTTTCAAACATTGAACAGAATGGTAGAAGGTACCCCTGGTCATAAAGGCTGCAGTATTGAACATTGCAGGTCAAAATAAAAGCCCACACGTCCCTGTAATAAAAGAAAAGTATTTTATGGAAAACTGTGAAGAGAACAAATAGAGCAATTCATGTAAGATGCAACTTTTGCAAATAGGAAATAAAATACACCTGTATGACCAATCTAATATTGGATTCACCCTCATAAAAGGAGGCCATCCAGTAGAACTTGGAGAAAACTGCTCTTGACCAACCTGCTAGAGATACAGAAATGTACATGATAATATTACTAAACATGAAATTTCATGTTTTGGAAAACCTAGAAAACACTATACAAAATTATTATGCCTAATGAGGATAAATTTAAGAGCATTCCTGTTACCGCATTAGGATCCCCAATCCGTGTACCAAGAAAGATAGCTTTTATGGGTTTTCTCTTTATCAAGTCCTCTAAACCACGCTTGAAATCTAAATGGATAATTTCCATTTGCAAATTATAACTGTTTAAAAGAATACAAGGAACCATTGCAAATTAGAAGCTGCTATAAGTGAGGCAAAGATATTTCAAAATAAGAGAAAATGGGAAAGCTGTAAAGGAAGTAGCCTCACTTGGTGGACATTTCATAAGTGAATGAGTTAATTTCAGTAAAAGCAGCAGTGCTCTCAAAGTAGATAGTTCGGATTGGGCATTGTTTTTTGTAGCTTGTTATTTGCCCATCAGGAGAGTTCGGTTCATGCAAAAGATATCCAGCCCGAAGTAGATGCAGTAAAACCTGCAAAAATAAATTTCATTGTTTCAGTCCCAAATATGTAAATCCTCTGCTTTTGTCCATAGAGCTAAATGCACAAAGGAATGTTGAAGAAATTTACAGTAGAGTCTTTCCCACCATTGAAACTGAAAGCAACCTCCTCAAAGCTGTAAAAATAGCATTATTAGATGTTGTGAGTATAACCAGTGCCATATTTGAGTGCTGCCACCAATGTTTTTCTTTCTAACAAATGAACTATTTCTCCTTCAACAAGAAATTGCCAATATACATAGAATCACAATTCACACTTCGATTGACATACCACCATAGCAGCCATGCAATGATGTAACTGATGTAGGTCGCACTTTACTTCAAGAATTCCCCAAATAGCATTTAGAACATGTCCAGTACTTCGAAGTTTTCACTTTAATATTAGATGACTCGATATGAGGTAAAATATATGGTTTGTGGATACATAAAAAACTCTTCAAATTAGCCAATTTTTTTGGTATATATCATCAAGTAACAAAGGGAAGAATAACCGAACAACACAGGTTAATATACATTGTGCTAATAAATGGCCTAGAGTTCCATTCTAGCGAAGATCTCCAACATATACTCCAAAACCTTGACATGAACTCAAAAGATATCCAAAGCCAAACAATTAGAAACACTGCAGAAAATTAGGAAAAAAAAAAAAAGGCGACGTGAAGTTAGGTGGGAAATCACAACTTCTCTAGCATCTATGCTTCCCAACGCGAAAAACAAATCGCCAGCAACAATAACATGTACTTTCGTAGAAAACTTCACGTACTAACGAATTGCACACATTTCCAAAACACCAAGTGGACGTTCCGCATAAATTGATCTTATCTATCAAAATAGTCAAAGAGAAAACAGAGTCTGCGAACAAGAAATCGGAGAGCACCACACCACCGCATCTGAGACGCGACAAGAATTCTTTTCAAAGAGACACATACCGGTAGAGCGACAACGCCCTCTGGATAACGTAGACGGCGTTCTTGTACTTGGTCTGCAGCCTCCGGTCACTGCACTCCCGTATCGCCCTGTCGATCTCCATCCGTAGACCGAAAGGGATAATAATACAAAACAATCTACGCCTACGCTATCGTCCGATCCGCCGGCGGCTGACGGAGATGAGGATGAGACGCGCCACCGCGGAGGAGAGCGACGACTTCCGTTCCCTGGATATCCGGAGGGAAGTGGAAACTCGCGGGACCCGGTAGATCACCCCCGGGGGCCCCCGACCGCCGGAAGTGGACCGAGCAGGAGGAAAGGCAACGCCACGGCAGACGCACAGGCACAGGAGGAGGGGAATAATCGAATTGCGTGAGGTACGCCGCAACCACCACCCCCATTCTGATCCTCACGGGTCGACCTTTTTTTTTTTTTTTTTTTTTTTTAGACTTATCATTTTTATTTTTAAGTTATATATCTTTAAATTTTATCTCATTTTAAAAAAAAATTAATTATTTAATAATATCTAATTTTAAATTATTTTCATATATATATATACGAGAAAGACTAAAGAATAATTTAATGAACAATGAAAGGAGATTCAAAGGAGTCATAATATGTTACAAAAAAATTAATAAAAATATCTACGACTTCTTGATTAATAGAAGTAAAGGAAAAGAAATTAACATTAAAGTCATCAGACGTAATATTCTATAGATGCAAACTTAAGACTATCAATTAACTGTTAAGAATGATAATGTACATTTGAAAGAAGACTAATGTCATGTTAATTAGATAAATTATTAAAAAATTTAAATCATCTAAATTTAATCTGAACTATTAAATTAGAATATTATTAGAAAAATAACTCAGGTGATACATCAAAGAACCTTTTTTTTTCTAAAAAATTATTATTTTAAAATAATTCTATTATATCTGTGAAATTTTAAAACTGAGAACTTAAGATTAGTAACTGACCTTTTATTTGAGTTATCGTATTTTTAAATATTATCTGATTATCATTTTATTATCTTACATCTTAAAAAAATACATTACTTCGAATATTATTGTTGATATTTTTGTCACTATCACGTACCTTAAATTATTATTATTATAATGTAAACAAAATCACCTTTTACCGTGAAATGTCCCTTTTTTATATATAAAATGTCGGTTTATTTATCAAACGAAGACCAAAAAAGCTTAAAAACAAGGTCAAAATCTCATCACAGAAACAACAAAACAGAATAAAATGTTATAAGACTGAAAGGGTGGGAATATTCTCCCGTTTTTTTAAAACACTTCGTGGTAAATTTTGATTCTGAAGATGTGTTTGGTAATAAATTACTTTAATTTTAAATATTACAGAGAATTAGAAATTAAATCTTGTTATTAAATAAAATTAAATTTTATAATAAATTATGAAATAAAAACTTATACGTAAAAATTTATGATAATAATATATGAAAATTTATACAATATTAAAGTTAAAATTAAAAAATTATTACTAAACACAACCTAAAGAAATTTAAAAGGAAAGATTTAAATCTTAGAGGGGACGGTTTCTAAAAATGAGTTTTCCATTTCTTGATTTTCTTAAATGTAACGTATGGCTTAGATTACGCTGACTCAAATGTATTAAAGATGTTTTATTTGTATATACGCCATCCAATGATTTTGGTAATTATATGAAATTCGAAAATTCATATTCGCTTTAATTTTATTTTTATATTCCTACCATCGCATTAACAATAGCTAACTTATTAACTATAACTTTCCTTGAGGATATTTTTTAATAGGATTCATAAATTTTTAATAATATGTAAATGAATATAGATATTTTAATGACGTACGTACAAATAATTACCAAATATTTGATAACGCGTGTGAAATAACCGGTGTATAATTATGAAGAAATTAACGTCATATGCTTAGGCATAGTGCAAAATTGACTGTCGTAAGTGAACTTTTGTTAACTTTAGATAGAATTGAAACTGAAACTAATTTCATAAATATAATTGATATTACAAGGTAATTAATTAAAGTGATAGAAATTACATTGAAATGATTTTAAAAATCAGTTAAAATTGACCCCAAACTAGGCCATAGATTTTCTAGTTATCAATACCTTAAAGCTCAAGTAAACCATTAATAACTTCAACATCTGGTGGATTTTGTTCTTTTAACATCTGAATTTTTGCTTTCATATCATCTGATTTCTTCCATGTTCAGAACTGACCATATATAGCAGACATAATTCTCAATCTTTCTTGTTTAGAAGTGATCAGGCGTTCCATGACTTCCACGCTACTGGAGCAATTTTCATCTAATCTTTTGAAAAAGTAAAGCAAGCCGGTGCTCATGTCACACATTGCATCTATCATCTTTTCTTAGCACTCTACATGTGGTTTTGATCACTTACCCTTTTTCTCTGCTAACATTTCATGCAGCTGGCAAAGGTGTACGTTCTTCATTGTCATCGCACGAAGGAAATTGAATGCCAAATGGATTGAAAGCATCTAAAAATTCATCATTCACAACTGGTTCCTGGTTTTCTTTAATGTCTAGAGTAGGTTGAATGATGTCTAGTAGGTTGAATGGTAATTGTTCCTATTATAATGTTTGCCTCACCACAAGTTGATCATACATCGAATAAGTCTTGCTTTTGTACGATGCACAATCAAGATGTTTTTAAAACATTAATAACACCTTATTCAAATTTATGTATCATAAGAGAATTATTAATATAACAAATGATTTGACAAGTGTAATCTATACAAAGTCATCCGAAACTTGAGGTGAAACATCTGTCCAAGTCTTCGTTCGACTGTCTCACAGTTTTCCACTCCAAATTGCTTCAAGTTTTTTCACTAATCTTTTAATAACTTCATTCTATATTTTAGATATGATTTTCCCATTTTGGGTTCACCCTTTTTCTTCTTTCAAAAAATCACAGAAAATGTCCAAAATAATTTCATCCACTCTAGCACTCTATGCAGTATAACTTTGTCCTGCTTGTTTTTTTTTTTCGAACTAGGCATATCCTAAACAATCATATAATCTAAATCAAATAAAGACAACATAGTCCTTGTGCTAATGATGCAGAAAATGTTAATCAAAAAAACATGAAAAAGTGTACTAAACATGCATTTGGAAAGCTTAATGCAGATTATATACAGAACATGCAATAGTTTGCACAACATGATTAATGTAGACAAACATCTCAGTTAAAATACATTTTCTTAAGCTGTAATATAACTTGGGAAATTTATGAGGAATAATACTGACAATAAGTGGGTCAAAAACTATATATATAGTATAAATTCAAGAAAAATACAAATAATGATGATAGTATATAAAGAGATGGTCATGAGATTTATAAGTATATAAAGAGATGGGAAGTTAGGTTAGTGCTAAATAAGTTACATGCGTGCACAAACATACGCCCACATAGAGATACAAAAGTGTATAATTATGCACTTAAATGATTTTTTTGATTTATGCAATCACTTCTAAGGTTAAGCTGTTAAGGTTCTAAGTTATTTAGACACGACAGTCTTCATACCATAATAATTAATTTTTTGAATTATTTTTTATTGAGCTCGCATTGTTTATGGATTAAAATTTTTAATTATTTTATATATGACAATTTGCCACAATAATTAATTTGATTTTATCAATTCACGAGAAAGTACAGGGCAGTGATAATTTTGTGAAACATTGGTTCAAAGGCTTAAATGTGAACCTAGATAATTTTATTTATTTATTTATTTACTCACTATCCTTAGTGCTAAGACCCAAGTTATTTAACTGAAATAATCTTCATACCATGAATTTCTTACGGTATCTACATGATTTTTAAAGTAAATTCTACTTTTCTAAATATTTTATTTAAGATAATTTGCAACAATAATCAACTTTATCTTAACACTTCATGTTAAGTTACCAACTGACACATACACTTAAAATCAAAAATTTAATATATTTTTTATTTATTTTTAATATTCATGAAATTCATTTGTTTATTCATTGTTTATCCATGTGCTAAGTGTCAATTAATTAAATCCAAGATTTATTAACACATTAATTTCTTATTGGAATTCATATGACTCGTGAACCAAGTTGTCTAATTCTATTTTTTTGATTTTTGATAAGTCTCCACTATAATTAAATTAAATTTACTTACAAGTAACATAGAATATTATTTTAAATTATTTATAGACGTTTCAACTATAAACAGCATATTTGTTTATTTATTTTTTAGTACTCATGATGCCACCAAATTTGTAACTAGTATGATTGTTACATTACATGTTTTTCTTTAGTATACATTTTATATTTTAATATTATTTTTGAACTTTATTTTTATGAAATCTTTCACTTTGAATATGTTATTTCACATCATGCAGTATTGCAAGTGGACTCTACAAGTGATTCTAGCAAAGTATTTCACTAGATGTCATATTATTACAATTTTCAGTAACAAACAAAACTATCGCTACACGATGTTGCAGTGTTTTGACAAGAATTTTTATTTTTCACACTTAACAAAATTTCATTCCTTTGTTCCAGTTAGATCTGGACCAGTATAGGCCGGATCATAATAAATTCTCCTATTTACTTTTGGCAAAACCAGGAAATCCATGCAAATTTAAGGAATGAGACATTCTTACTAAGTTGAGTCTCTGCTTGAACACGTCCAAAGAAAGATATAATCATTATACCAGTCCGAGAAAAAGATACCTACAACAAATTTCATGGGGTAGATGGTTGATCCTTCTGGAGCCAGAAATTCACAAGAAATGAGTCGATTACAATCTGCAGGCAATGTTTTGTTAAGTTGATTGAAAACAAAACAGGAAAAGAGTGTGATATTAGCTTGGTTCATTTCATCAGTACTCTCACCTGAATAATGTGTGCACCAACACAAGGGAGAACTAACAGTCCAGATTCACCTAGTGCTCCACCAAGCTGCTCCACCACAGCCACCATCACTGGGAGTGTTTTCTAAAGAGAGTACAAAAAAAGTAATTCACCATTCCTAGGTTTCAACTAGTAATCATATTGTTTAATCAGTGGCAACTGTTCAAATGCAAATAGAGCCTTTAGCCTTGTCTATATTATGTATTTCACCAGAAAACTACCAATCAACTGCAAGTGGGACAATATATTCCAACAGTAATCATGCTCCAAAGTCCAAACCATCATGTTCGTTTAACAGACTTCAGTATCTCGAATTTGTTCACTCTTGTTTCACCTTTCGTTGTGATTCTAACACAAAAGTTGCAGATATAACATTTCTCAGTTTCTTTTTGCTGATTCCAAACAAAATTTTGAAATTATAAATAGTTCTAATTAAAATGTATGCATGCATTGTGCAAGTATAATATACTATCCAACATAAAATGTGTAGATTTAAGTTTTTCTTTTGAAATTTTTTACTGGTTTTTATGTAATTATCAAAATAATAAAAAATTCTAACGAAAATAGCATATCTACTTGTCAAACATAGATCAAACACATTTGAAGATCTAAGGTTTTTTACTTTTTCACTAACATATTAGTTTTGACTTTTGAAGTATAAAGTATTTTTGTCATAAAGGTTTATATATCTTAGATATAAATTATTGGTTACTTTAACTTGTTGTAATGATTCACATATCGAAATTCATATTTTAACATGTAATTGTGGATTTCTGCATTTTTATCAACTTTCACTAATATTTCCATCCAAATCTAACAAATTTCGTTTTCTGCTAAATTTAAGTTAAATTATCTGAATTAGATTGGGTTGCAAAAAATTATTATCACTTGCCAGAATTCCTGAAGATACGGAATAAATAACAAGGATCAATAAGTCCTAACCTGGCTAGCAACAAGTATCACTGCACGTGCATTCTCTTTCCTTGAAAAACTGTGGTCACCAGATATAACTGATAAGCTTTGCAATGCAGAAATGTTGATTGCCAATAGAACTAGATGCAGCAACCTATTAAAAGCTTTCTTTCAGAATTTGGTGATGCAAAAAACCAAACAGATAATAAAGGAAGAAATGGATGCAGGAATCATCATCCACGAGGTACAATATCAAACATAGTTCATGGAAGAAATGTTTGGTTATTCAGTCAATTATATGGTGCATGAGCTTATTCTATTCATAGGGACCAATCGCTCACAAAAGGCTTTCATGGTTCAGGAAAAAGGGCCACTTAAAACCAAACCAGAAAATTAATTTTTGGAATCATAGGGGATTAGGAAGTATTACAAAAATGAAGATTATTTTTTGCGATGTTAAGAGATAGAGAAATATGGTGAAGTTCAAGTCACATTATCATGCATTCTAAACCCAAAATCATGTCTACAAGAAACAAAGTTGGAAGTTGTCTTAGAACAAATCTGCCACTCAAGCATGGGGAAAAGATTTAACAGTGTTCAAAGAATAATGGGGGCTGCTGGTGGTATCATCACAGCATGCGATGGTGAAAATGGACATTGCAGCACAATCTATTTCTTGTAATTGTGGCTTGTTGAACCTGAAAAGATTAGTAACTGATACTGTCAAGGAAATAGTTGCTATCAAGGACCCGTTGAAAACATCAAAAGCATTGTGATACTCAGAAAAAAGGTTATCAAGGAATACTGAAAATTAGTGGTTGATGGAAATTTCATTGTCACCAGATTCCTTAAAGACGGAAACAACAAGAAGTCCAGATTTTCAATGGGTATGTGAGAATTAAATGAAGTTACAAGACATTTACATTGGAATGACATAGCTGTCAGTGGAGGTAGTTATACCTGAATGAACATACAACAATAAGTCAAGAACCAAGGTTGGAAAAATTGCATAAAATCTTTATTTCACATGAATGGAACAATCAGTGGTTTCTGACTAAAGCTGCAGTTCTACCTTGCAGAACATCGGATCATAAACCATTACTTCTATTGGAAGATGACGACACGTAGCACTATAGAGATGACACGTGGATTACCATGTTCTTGATTCTACTTGTCGTACTTCACAAACCATCTATTACAGATGTACTTCGTGAAGTGGAGAACTTTTAATGTGGGTATTTGGATCCTAACTCAGATCACTAGGATCCATTAACAGTGTTTATCCAAAAGACACGGCAAGGATGGATTATGGAGAAATTTTAGGTCAAAACCCAACATTGACAACTCTCAACCATCCACCTGAGAGAAGGGAGCAAGGCCAATGGGCCTTGGACAACTAATCGAGAATCCTCTCAGCATGGTCTTATTGCACCTAGCATTTTGGTAGCCAAACCCACAACAGTCATTGAGGGTTTGGCAAAATAACCTACATAGAGTGGCCTTGGTACAAACATCCACTTGAGAGAATGGTGCAACACCATGACCAAAGAGCCTTGGACAACTAATCAAGAATCCTCACACCATGGTCTTAACCTAACATTTTGGTGGCCAAACCCTCAACATAGTCACAAGGGTTTGGCAAAACAACTTGAATAGAGTGGCCTTGGTACAAACATTGAGAGTTTGCACGTCATCATTGAAAACCTTGGTAGACATATCAAGAGTTTCCTTTACACTCATTGCTACCAATCATCAAGCATTCTAGGCCTAGGCCCAACATACCCTAGTCCTTGCCACATGGCATCATCCTAAAGTGGGGCAACATGTCAACATCCTAATGATTGCAAAGATCACAATAAATGGTAAGGAAAACCCCACCACTATAAAAAGGGGCTTTTCTTAGGTAAATTTTAATTCCACTATTATTCTCTTTAAAATCTGATCTCCCAAATCCTTTACCAATTTAAGCATAAAAGCTTCTTTGGTCATTAACACATCATGGGCCTAGAAACCTTTATCTTGCAACAATCATTTCCTGATAACATTGGGGTTTCTACTAAAACAAGATCTAAGACCACAAGTTGAGGATAGACAATATTAACAATTATGTTGAACTTCTCAAACTACTCTTTGTTGACTACGTTGTTCTCTGTTGACATCCCACTCTAATGTCTAAGGTAGGTCAACATTGTCAAATGTCATGTCATTTTTCATACTAATTGTGCTAGTTCTCCCATTGTATAACCTATTCTTCTTATTTTCATCTTATTATTATCATTTATCACCCTATATTCACTACCTTATAATCATTTTATTTTTTCCCCATAACCTTTCCCTTTTTCTCTTTAATATTCTCCTCCCATAATCATTTATTCCCCTTTTATTTTTCTCCCCCCACATAACCATGCTATTTCTCGTGACTTTGTTTTCCCACATAATCACTTAGTTAAATCACCTTTTTAATCACTTTCTTAATCACATAATTGCTTAATTAAACCACTATTAATCACTTACTTGATTCACTTCATTAAGCACTTAATTAATCTTTTAATAAATTAATTACTCTCTTAATCCCTTAATTTATGAAAGGATGAAATAAGATGGTCATAAGAAATAAATTTGAAATAAGATGTGGTGTACAGGTTCATGTACCATGATTACATATTTGTTGGGTTTACCAGGACTAGAAAAACAGATCTAAATAAATATTTGCTAGACCAATAATAGGAAACCAATCAATACACAACTAATATGCTCAAGAATTATTATGGAAGCCAAAGCACTAGGCTAATGAATGAACTCCTTTGTAATGTTTAATTTAGTTGTTCGTCAAACATGCATTATAAATAAGCATCTTTTGTAAGAGCTATGATTAAGCTAGTAATCTGGTAAAACATCAAGAAAAGATAAGACATTATTATCTTGGGTAAATAATAAAGATTTGTTTTACCATCTCCATTAGGTACTTCAAAGTTTTTATATGGAAAACTACTGCATGAAACTAATGTTTGTGTAATGAAGTCAGGACTTGGTATAGAACAAACATTTTCTTTACTTTATATGCACTAATTAGACAAGTTGAAGAGGAGTTTTACAGTCCTCTAAGAAATTAATTATAAATTTTGATATCAAAGTAGAGGAAAAAACTTAAAATACATTATAGAAATAAACTAAAAACATAAAGAACATAGACAACCATCCGCCATATGATAATGCAATCCTTGGATCATAATATGGCATTCAACAAAAATGACTGTCTCCTCTACAAACAGAATGCTACTATTTGATCTTAATCTTGGACTTGAAATATTGGGTTCATGTGGTGTCCAATTAAATAACTAAGAGTTCTAGTTTAGAAACTTCTAATTTAACAGGCATGCACTAGATAAGGGATCCAAGTACAAGTTGATTTAGAAAGCCTTCTAATTTGTTGATAATGGAAAAACTGGGAGTGAAGATCAGGTGTTTAATGGCAGTTGAGGGTGTGTTCTCAGTTCCCTTTTGATGGCATAGTGGGGCTGGTTTGATGAGCTTGTCCCGTATTTCAGTAAGTCAGGATGTTGGTCAAACTTCCATCATCCTAGAGTAGAATAACACGGTAGCCATTTGGATTGGAGTAACAAGATCCTTCTAGGCCTAAGTCCCATATGTTTCAATATCTGTCACTATAGTCAGTCACAATGGCAGTGAAATTCCAATAAGCACAAGGAAGCTGCTACAGAACATTAAATATCATAATCTCATTGAGGTCACATGACAAACATGATCTGCAAGTGCTCGTCAGACAAAGCCAGCAAACTCATTGAGCAAAGGCAGACCAAAAACCACAATAGGATTTGTCATTGTGAAGAGCATACATTCCCAGGAGCAAGGCAGAAAGAAAAATAGCCGGCTTAACCAATAGAAGTAGTGATCTTGATCTGCTCACTTGCATCCAAGGCACCTAGAACAATTAAGAAAATACAACTACTAAGATCAGACAAAGAGATGTCTCAATATTAAAATAGGGAGGCAAAAACTTCAGTAAGAATCAATGTGACAATGGCTTCAAAGAAATGAAAGAAATTGCTTACTTTCTGAAGTGTAGACAATAATATAAGTTCAGGTTTTGTTAGAATATATTAATGTATTATGGTTGCACGTATGTAGTTAGTTTAATTTTACATTGTTAGTATTGTAGTTGTCATTTCTTTGTAGCTTCTATATATACTGATTCTATCTTTATTAGTGAAATCATGTTACTATCTATTCTGTGTTTTTACATGGAATCAAAATTTTGCTTTTCTAGAGAGCAAGAGAGAAGAGAGAAGCTTGTTGTGGTTGTAACAATAAACCCAAACCCTAGTCCATCGTTACCCACCTAAAGAACCTTCCCTTGTTGCTGCACACTGGTAGCCGAAAATCTGTCATCATCACTATTACAACCACTTGCCCCTAATCCATCCAGCACCATTGAAACACCCACCCAACTGCACCCAACCCCCATCAGAGCCTTCTGATCTCTCTCCCATTACCATACAACCCTCTTTCACCATCATCAGGACACTCTGGTCATCACCACTACCAACCCTCCCTCCACTCATCCCTTTTGTGATGATTTTATAGATGAAAATAAATAAAGGGAAGAGAGGTATAGTTAGGTGTCACATGCATTGCTTAAAAAAAAAAAGAAGAGAGAGGGAAGAGGAAAAGGAAGAAAGTGAAAGAAGTGGTGGAGGTGAAGAGCACATTTTGAAGGTCAAAAGAAAAGAGGGAGAATGTAAGGTGCACAATTAAATTTAAAACAAAAGAAAAAATATAAGAGATGGGAGAGAAAGAAAGCGGAGAGAGAAAATCATATGTCAAAAAATTGGTGAAAGTAAAAAAATCAATTTCACAAAAAAATTATAAGGGTAGATCACATCTACTTACCTATCTTTATTTCCTAAGGATAGACCGCATTTGTCTATCTAATTTACTACCTTAGATTGTATCATCTAATGGTTACTATTAAGATATAATTCCTCTTAAACTGATCTCAAATTATTCCTATTGTTGCTACTTCTGTTACAACAAACACTACTATCTTTAGCAACTACAATTACTGCAATAATTGGACCTTATATTTCTCTATGTATCTATTGTTTCCAACTATTTTAAAATTTGTTAAAATTTTATTGAATCTGTTGCAAATTGGACATTCCAGCTTGAAGGAAAGTGTAAGAGCATACCAGTGAATGGGTTTGGTATCTGAAAACCTGTCTATTGTGCACCAAAGAAGTACATCACCATATTGCATGTCAGATAATCCTCTTGAGCTTTCAGTGTACCTTGTCAATTCCCCCTCTTGATGACCATTTCTACTAAAAAGCTCCATTTCTAGAATCTCTCTAGGATCCAGGCACGTCATTCTCAATTAACAACCAACAATGGTGGGATAACTGAAAAATAGATGTCACTGGTCTTCTGAATAAGCAAGACAAAAGTGACATTTGCTAGTATTTTAATTATAATAAACACTCCTTTTATCAGAGATCAAATGAATCTCACTTTATCATATCCAAAGCTTCAAGTAAACTTTTGAGGTTTACTAAACCAGTTCCATGCCTTTAACCAACCTATCTAGACTGATATTTTCAATGATACTAGATATATTTCCTTTCTATGAAGGATTTAATTCAATATAATTTCAATATTGAAAACCTTGACTTCAGTAGGTTTCTGAAATAAGTTGCAAAAAAAACAGGTTTCTGAAACTCACATGCTCCAACCAACACTGATGTCTGAAACATTTCTTATTTTGTCATATCAAAGCTCAACATGTTTAGAACCATCCGTAACTTAGCACATACTTTACAAAAAAAACATAGCATTTGCCACATGCCTCATGAACTGGTGATTGAGTTTATGAGGAAAGAGTGGCTTTAATCTCATTGTTTATTTCTTTTCTGCATATGAATTCCATGGAAAATTTTAGATTTTGGTTCAAGATCCTTTCTTCTTGATGAGGCTATCTTTTCTTTGATATATATCTAACAGCAGGGACTAATAATAGGAATACGAATCCCACATTTCCTTTCTTCGGGACAGTGAATATTAAAGATAAGTTAGTTATCAATGATTAAAGAAAATTCCTATGCAGCATCCTCGACTATTTTAAACAAATAATTGGAAAAAGTTCTGCTATCACAAATTAAGTAAATGAGGACATGGAATACAAGTTATACCAGGCTAAGAAGAATGGCACTTAACATAGAAAAATGTTTTCGATTCCCATCAACATAATGTGCAACGCCTGCAAATTGGTAATTTAGGACATTGATAAAAAAATTACATAAAGAAATGGTTAGGAAAGAAAATGATCGGATAAGTAAAGATTTTACTTTTTTCTCCAATTTTTTATGGTAAAAGCCTAGAAACCAAAGTGTAAATTCAGGTAAAAGCATTAGGACACATGGATTTTTAGGTGCCAAATTGAATTATGGATATTATTATTTATGTTTTTATATTATTGATTTATTTACATATTTTTCAATGGCAAAAAGGAGGTGTGTAAGCATCAAGTAAACCCGATCACTTCATCAAGTAACCTGATACTTTCATCGGATAAACCGATGAGATCATCGGATAAATCTAATGCTCAAACTGGTTTACCTAATGCTTACATAAGAGACTTATATAGGCACCTATAGACCCCGTGGACCCTTTTTCAATTTCTTGGTTACTATAATCTCCATAATATATTTATTCCATTAATATAAATTTTTTTCTATCATAAAAAAGTTCCAAAGAAATGTTATTATTTGCCAATTGACAAACTTAAGCACTTGTATTGTAATTGACTTGCTTCTTTATGATTTGATATTGTTTGTAACATTTATTAAAGTCTTTAATCAAAAAAATATTAGCTACATGTCAGCTAAAATTTAACCCATGTTCAACCACCCAAGTCTGTGTAGGCATCACCTGACCCACCATGCACACAAAGTGCCTTAGCCTACTGCCAGGGCATCTTGGCCCCTATATACTTCTTTTTGAAGGATAAAAAGGGTGTTATTATTAATAATAATAACATCCTGAGTTACGAGAGTAACCTACTACAATGTAAACCAAAAGAAATAAAATTATTACAAAGTAATGTGCTAGTCCAACTCTGACAGATGATCACAGCTGTGGAATAAAACTGATTCTGAAACATGATACCATTGCAATGGATCCAAAATGACCAACACATGCAATGCATCATCTGAAGAAGGCTCTATTTTGCTCCACTGAGTTTGTCCTTCACCACATTCAGAAGCATGTTTCAAAATTCCTCAGGATTAAGAAATGAGATCCCTCCCAGAATTACAAATGAGGTCACAGCACCCCAAACATATTTACGGACTGGGCAGCTAAAAGATTATTGATGGTTTCATCGTTTGCCATACACAATGAGCAGGGACTTCATGATGAAGGTGCCCATTTGCTATGATAAATCTTCATGACAAACCAACCATGGAACATCAACAACATGATTTTCGTGGGAAACTTGACTTTCCAAATAAGTTTGAAAAGAAGAACGTAGAGAGAGGGAAAAAAGAGAAGGGAAAAGTAACGGCTTCCAACCACAAGCAGTCCATCCTTTTCTGAAGTCCACTTCATTAGGTCCCATCCATGAAGAGAAGCTGTACCTAATTCAACGTTTGTAAAAAGAAAGAGACAAATGACCTCATCTTCCTTCAAAGCTCTCCTCAAATTGAGGTTCCATGACCAAACATTCAATCCAAAGTTCCAAACCTCATTTTACTTCAGTCAAAAGAAATCCAGAAAGATATCATCAAATTGTTCACACAAAGTAATATCAGTAAGTTATTTCTCCGGCTAAAAGTAGGCTCAGGAACTGTCGTCTAGTTTGAACTCCAAAAAGGCCCCAACAGAAATCCCAGAGAACGAAGGAAGAAATAGAATGCCAGAAGTATGAGACCCTTGGGGCATCTTCTTGATGATGCATGGTTATGATTCAGAGAACCACACTCCTGCAACAGTATCCACCACAACCATTGGCAAAAATGAGACTTATTAAAAGGAAGACAAAGGACTAATCTCTACCTCCATTCCCCAACCCCAAAAAACAAAAGTGGCACACCCACAAGTTCTCTAATTGATGAAATTGACCTTACCATGATCCTCCCTCTCACCTACCATAAACACACCTTGAACTCCTTTTCTAACACTTTTACGCACTAGCAAGAAGAGAGAAAAACAGGCAACTCCACAACTGGTACATGGTGTCCACGACCTTCAGCAAAACAATACAGCCCCAATTTAAATACACGATTTTCCAAACGTCTAATCTTCTTGAAAATTTGTCAAAAGGCTAAAACAGTCATATTTCTTTGGCTTTCTCAAGGACAGTGATAAGCCCAAGTAATTGATATTTCAGAGGCAATTTCTCCATGTGACAATTATGAATGGAAGTAGATAGACTAAACAAGTCTTTTGGATATCTTGGTTCCATCCAGAAAGAACTCATTTGATGGTTGATTTTCACCCAAGACAAACAACACAAAGGTACTCCGGGAGAAATTCAATGTGTCCACTTGGTGCTAGATTCGCCCCCCAAAAAAGCAAAGTATCAGCCTCATGATCCAACACAGAAACCTCAAGTTGGATATCCCTTTATATATAAGCTTATATATATTCCATGTAACCCTCATTAGTAATCTAACAATGACAATAGAATCCCTTTTTCCTCTATTCTAACATGGTACTAGAGTCTAGGCTTTCATCCTAGGACACAGTTGCCATCCACCACAGCTCACCACCAATCCCCCCAGCTGCCAGCCACCTTATCCCACCCTCCAGCAGCCACCAGTTAGGGCGTCCAGCCCTACAGCCACCCTCTACAGGAACTCCAGGGTCCCCTCCAGCCACTGTCCAGTCATAATATCCGGTTTTTGGGTGGCACAGTCAGGATGTTGGATATCCATTTATATCTATCTCTATATATATCCCTTGTAACCGTCATTAGTAATCTAACGACAACAATAGAGAGGGTCTCCCTTGGGAATTACAACTAACACATTAACACCCAGGTTGAACAGGATCATTTAGAGAGGATCTCCCTTCCAAAACTGACAAAAATGGGAAAAACATTGGGAAGTATGTAACCTAGGATGTCAAGGGGTTCATTTGTTAGCCTAGGATAACTTCAGATGCAAAGGCCCCAAAAGTAGAATTTAAAAATCAACAAATTTCCCTTATATATTATATGATTATATGAAATTATTAATAGATTCATTCATTGAAGAATAAAGTTTATAAAAAAAATTACATATATAAAAATAAAATCAGATTAAAATAAAAATAATATAATAAGATTTTTGAATAGATAACAAAAATCAGGAAAAATAACACAATGATAGATTCATAAGAGATGAAGGCATGCATTTGGGTGCCATCAAACCACCTTTAAACAAGGCCCAAGAGTCCTTGACATTGATCCCTCACCTAGCCACTTATTGTCACCTCCTTCAAAGATCTTGTTTGAAAACAATCAGGATGGATTTATAAATTATATCTAGATTTTCTTGATTTTTCCTTGTTTAGAATATTAGCTACTCATCATTAATACAGCATATCGAATAAGTCAAATTTCTTGATAGCATTAAATAAGTACCCAAGAAATTGCAAACAAAACACTTTTATTTGAAAGTAAGCACTTACCATTGAAGGAATCACGAAGCACCTGCCATCACAAAGTGTACATTAACACACACTCATGTACAAATATCAAAATAAATTCATGTGCTCAGCAAGAAGAGGGTGGCTAGTGAATATTCACTAAATGTTATGCAAATTTGAGAATTACAAAAAATGAAAACAAGTAACTATGCCAAAAATGATGGTACCTCAACAATAACAAACAAGTTCCTATCAATTTTAAGGTAAATCACTTTTCATCAATAAGGAACTAAGGAAAACCTTGACCACTGCAATATGAAGTTCAAAACATTAACAAAGATGTGTCACCCACTATAAGGATTGATTTGGGCTGTAAGGAGGAGCATGTATCTTATTTGTAACAAGATACCTCAAAGACTTGCATCTCTGGCATCTACATTTGACACTCTAAACCTTCTGTTTTATGGTATTTCCGGTTAGGTCACCCATCCCACAAAAAGTTACAACAAGCTTTTCCTTGAATTTCTATTTCTTTGTTTAATTATGAGCTGTGTCAATTAGACAAGCACCTACATACCACTTTTCAAATTTGCATCTTGTGTCAAGTCCATGTTTGTTAGGGTTAGTCTATTGTAATATTTGGGATCATGCTTGTGTTCCACCTATATCTGGTCAAAAGCATTACATCATCTTTATTAATGATTATTCTCATACGTTGGGTCTACTTATTAAATGATCTGTCATATTTTAAATGCACTAAAAGTTTTTTTATTAAGATCAAGAATCATTTCTCTACCACACATAAGTTTCTTTACACTAATAATGCCTTGTTTACTCAAATTGGTAATTTGAACTCATTGTAAATTGCAATTCATTAGGCATAATACATCGAACCATTTGTGCTCGCAGCCTACAATAGAATGGTGTTTTAAACCGTTAAAAATGATGCATTCCCGATGTTACCCATGCCATCATGAACCAAATGGAAGTTCCAAGGTATTTGTGATTTGCTGCTATATTAACTATATCTTATTTGATCAATAGGATATATTCTATTGATTTGAGAAGACTTCATCCTAGTATTAAACTCTTCCCTCTCCATCCTGAAGGATTTAGGTGTGTTGCCATTATTCACAGATTATCTCCAAGTCTTAACAAGTTAGTCCTTGAGTCCTTAAAGTGTGCTTTTATCAAGTACTTTGTATTCATAGACAATAAGGATACCACTATTTTTACTCCCCAATGAAATCATTAGGATCTCTAATGATTTCATGGCAGTAAACCATGCCATTATGACCATAAGAACCCTTATCCATGGTAAAAGATGAAAATAAAATGCAAATTGATCTTCATCTTTTCCTTTTAAGTGAGATAATGATAACACATGCACAACAAAAGATTACAGATATCAGCAAGCAGAACATTCTTGTAAGTAGTTTCTAACAAAAAAGTTTGCTGTAGCTTAAAAATACCTTCCCAAAAATAAGTGGAATCAAAAGAGTGATGCTAAGGCTCTGGAAAAGCTGTTTGGCTGGGATGGAAACCCCTGCCTTTTGTCCAATGAAATTAGATAGTGAAAAGGGAATCTGCAGTAGAATATAATTTTATCCTGTAACAAAGTCAAGGTATCCTCAAATATATTAAGAATCAAACAGCAATTCCTTTTATAACGGAAGAGATACGAATCTCACCAAAGAATAATAAGCATCATTTGTAAAACCTAGGCTGTGTTTAGTTTTGGGACTTCTTGAGATTATGCACACTAGACGAGGAAGGAAAAGTTTTGCCTACTTTCTAGTGTCATGGAGTGGTTGGGAGAATCTTGTTTGTTTCAAATTTTCCATAGATTAGATTTTGACGATGTCATTTCATGTCATGACCAAACTGCCCTTGTTTTCTACTGCCTTGCATGTAATTCATCTCATGCACAAGCATTCCTTCACATACTAGTTGGTTTCTCCCGGCAGTGGGCAATGATTGTAGCAGACACGAAGGTTTCTGTGGCCAACATTTGTAGTGCGTTGGTTTCTCAAGGGAGGTGCAATGTGGCAGTGATCCTGCCCTTCAGATGACAATCCCCATGCATCCACAACAAGTGGAGGTTTACAGACGAGTGATGAACAAAGAAATAAAAGGTATCCAAAAGAAAATGAGTTCTGCAAGTTAAATGTGTTGAATCATAGAAAGTGCAACTTCATGTTGATTCATTTGTAAGTCTAATTTGTGAATGAGGGTGCATTTGGAACAAGCATCCACAATCAATATTATAATCTCAATAACCAGAAAAATGTCTAATTATCATGATTTTGCTTTTGTTCTAGAGTTACCATATAAAATATTTGTGATTATATGCCCAATCTATCACATCAAAGACGCTGATTGTGAAAATTAAACCAATCATGTATAATTCTCATAATCTAACTTACCAAAATCTGAACCAAACAATGCCTTAGTATTGTGTAATACATGATTGAGAGAGAACGATTAACAGAAAAGACTAACTTACAAACAAAATGCCTAAAAGATTAGATAGAACTGTCATGGCAAGGGCCAAAGCAGAATTTCCGTTTACAAGCTGCCCAAAGAAACCAAGACATGAATTAATCAAACAAACACCATAATTATGAAAAAAGAAACTTCCCAAAGAGAACAAATTATACCCAACCTGAGTTAGAGTCATTCCACTAGATAATGTTGTTGGCATGCAGCAGAAAATAGCTAGCCCTAACCAGACAAAATCAACAGCTCATAGGACAGGAGGCAAGCAACAGTGGCATGAAAAAAAAAGATGAACAGTGGCAAGAAAGTGAAGAAAAAATAAACATTATCATACCATTAACAAATTCTTGAGGTGCTAGATGGAACTGTAATATCAACCTTGAAAGAGGAGGACTAATCAACAGGATCGAAATCTGCAAAGAAACATCATGAACATAAGAAGAATATAGTCATATACCACCATGTCAGCAACTCCATAAAATGATGAATGTGACACCAGTAACTCAGTAAAAGGACCAGCATAATTAGTGCTCTAATAAAACATCTAAGTCTTTAATTTCAACACCTCTTCCTCTACGTATATCATGTACCCTGTTGACATAAAAGAATTTATTTACAGCAATAGGTAACTGCAGAAATACCAAGTGATATGGATAATTGCGTCCTGCAAATAACACCCAATCACCCATGGAAACTTGTAGTTCAGTAGAACCAATTCAGTCTACAAAAGAGAATCAATTCAGTCTGCAAAATCACCATTATACAGCAAGTGCAATTGGGTAGCTCATGCAGGTAGGCAATCTGACGGTAAGCAGAGACACCACATGAACCCAAACAAACAGCCTCATCCATCTCACATGCCAACAAAAAGGAACACCCAAACATCTGGCAACATCCCAAGTGTAAAGTCCATGACTCCCCACAACACAATAGCATCCTAATGAGTACATGACACATGGTAGCATTCCCAATGGTTGCAAGCATTACAAAATCATCTCAAATATCCTACTTTTATATAGGACAAATTTCAAGGTACATTTTCCTTTAATACAATTGAAAATGGTGAAAGATGTGGTGTTGTTCTTATATTACTAACAAAGATTACACCTCCTTATATAGAGATTACAATACTCATAATAAATAACTCTAACCAATGTAGGACTAAACTCAATTACATTAGAAACCCTAATACATAAACTTTAACACTCCCTCTCAAGTTGGAGCATCTAACTTGCAATAGACTCATACATAACAAGATAAACAAAGAAGTTACATGATAGACAAAAACTTAAGTAGTAGTAATATTGTACAAGTAAAATACCTAAAGACTTACACATATGCTTTTACAAATACAAATTTTATCAATCATCCAATAAAAGAGATTTGATATTTGTTAATAAGAGGTGTTCCACAAACCCCAAAGTAGTGTGGATTTTAAAAATGAGGTATTCCACAAACCTCAAAGTAGTATGGATTTTTAAATGTGAGATATCTATAAACCTCAAGAGAGAAAATATTGGATGATAGATAATATTATATTAAACATTTTTCTGCCTTTTTTTTCACCTTTTCATATTTTTTTTCTTTTTCTTCCTTTTTTTACTTCCACCATTTTATAATATTTTTCTCTTTTCTCTCTCCCCTTCTTTCTTTTTTTCCTTCCTCCCCCTTTCTTCTCCCCCCCATTTTTTTCTTCCATCTCTACGGTTCTCCCTTTTCTCCACTTCTTCTTCCTCCTCCCCCTTCCCCATCTGCAACAGTTGCAGATGACGGTGATGACGATCAGACAGGCGTCGACAGCAGCAGGTGAGACCAGCGACTACAGTGGAACCCGACTAGGGCAATTTCGAGACCCGATTCGACGTCGACAGAAGATCGACGTTGATGACGACTGCCTACACGCGCAACAACCAGAACACGACAATGCTCGACGAATCCATCGGAAATACTAGGTGGGGAAGACGGGGGGGTTTGGATTCGCAGTCGACGCAGACGATGAAGGTCTACTCCTGGGCGAAGGCAACGAGGAAGGGAGAGACCCGCATGAGAAAAGCGGCGCGGGAGAAGCTTGTCGACGTCGGAAGAGAGAGAGAGAGAGAGAGAGAGAGAGAGAGACGGGCCAAGATCAGCACTCAAGGGTAGACGATAGCTGACGCTCGATGAGTACCCGATCCCAACGAGTGAGACGTGACTGCTAGAAAGGGAGAGAGAAAACTACAGGAGTGATGTGGGGGTGAGAGGGAAGAGAGTAATGACTACATTTCCTCCTCATGTGACTCTCAAAACATAAACTTTGTCATAAGTTAAAAATGATAGAAGATGTGGTGTTGTTCTTACGTTACTAATAAGAATTATATTTTCTTATATAAAGGTTACAAAACTTATGACAAATAATTCTAATCAATGTAAGACCAAATCAACTTACGTTAGAAACCCTAATGTTTATAACGAATACCATCGTAATCCTTCTTAAAATCTAATATGTCCAATATGATATGTTATTGACTTAAGCATCAAAAGTTCTTTAGCTATCTACATACCATGGTCACCAAAGAATCTTCCTAGGCCCTGTTGAAACAAGAGAAATAAGTGGAAGTTATGTTTTATTAAGATAAAAATACCTCTAACTAGAGGGTACACAAAGATAATAAAACATATTAAAAAATGTATGACCAAACCCACGCAAGCTTTAAAACCCTTTCTACATCATTTTTGCTAACACTCTCCCTCAAGTTGCAACAAGCTTAGTAACACAATAGACCTGATAATAATTCAACAACTTAAATATAATAAATACATTAAAAAACATAAAAAGCAATTGTTATGGTAGCAACAGCAAAAGGCAATAGTAAAGAACCGCCAAGCATATAAAGGCAACAATAATAGAAAACTTCCAATTATATAGAGGCAGCAATAATAAAAATTCTTCAATTTTTTTTTAATAATACGTCTTACTATATTATTCATCCAATCGAGACCACCTACAGACATGAAAAAGATTACGAGTATGGGGGGACCAGACCTAACCCCATTAAAAGTGAGAAAAGCCCAATGGGCCCAAAAATAAAGGTCAAGATAAGAAAAAACAAAGAGAGGGTCCAAAGGGCCCAAAAGAAAATAGCAAGTTGTGCAGAAAGGCAGTCCAATCCAGGTAACAAGAAAAGATGAATACAAAAAAATCTTAACAAAAAAAATCTTCAATTGGGAAGAGACTGTGGCAGTAGAGAACCTCTAATCAAGTGGAGGCAATAAAATAGGTATTAAGTATGATCTACCCTTAGGTTTAAAAAAAAAAAAAATCGTTTTTCTTTTTTTTTAACTTCACCATTTTTAAAACAGATTTTTCACTTTCATTTTTTCTTCTCCCCACCCCCCCCCCCCCCCCACCTTTACCTTTTTTTTTACTTTTTCTTTCCCTTCTCTCTTCTCCCTCTTCCCCTTGCAACTCATCCATCATAAGGACAAAGCTACAATTCATCCTACAATGGAAAACATCCACCCAAAATAACAAACATACCAAAGAGAAGGCTGTGCAGCAGCCAAGAGGTTGTCGAGCAAGGGACTAATAGCAGACCATGGTGACAAGACAAGAAGTGGTACAATTAGGACACATAAGTCAACAAGGTGTAGGAGATCATTAGAGCAACCTTGGGAAGGGCCGCAACAGGTAGAGACAACCCTAAAAAGGGTCATAGAGACTTGATTCAAGCCAGGAAGTTACAACAGAGGAAGTGATGACTCTAGAGGAGGTTGTCAAGGCCTGGGACAAGGTAGAAAACCCTGACTAGAAGGTAGCAGAAGGGGGCAAATCCTTTACAAAAATGTTGAGCAGTGGAAGTCTAGGCAATTGGCGTAGGAGAAGGGAGACGATGGACCTAGTGAAAGCAACAAAAGAAAAACACAAAAACAGCAATGGCCAACACAAGGGGTGTGCACTAGTAGCAACCTAACAACGGTGATGGGGTAGTGGTGGAAGGAGGATGCAATTAGGGTTTCATTCTTCTTACTTAGATCTAACATCCTTGATAGACTCTCAAAACCTAAACTCTTAATACCATGTTCAAACAAGAGAAATTGGTGGAAGTTATATATCATTAAGATAACGATGCCTCTATAAATAAAGGCTACATGAAGTTAAAAAAACACATTTAATAATGTGGAACTAAACACATACATACCTAAAAACTCCAATACATTATTTCCTCTAATAGCCCCAACCTCCCTTGAAATTTTATTCATTAAACTATGTGCCATGATGTGAAAATAATTAGCATAAGATAACCAATAATTTATGATTGTAGCATAAGTCATTAAACTAGAAATTTAGATTTGACCTAGGATTCAATAAAAAGAAAACTCCATCAATTATTACAAATGCAAATGCTAAAATACTTAAAGCTAAAGCTTGAGTTCAGAGTCCATATCAATTTTTTCAAATTTCTTAATTTTTTCACATCTTTCTAAGTTTGGTCATCTTCATCTTCTTATGTACCTTTTGTTTAAGATAACTTATATATACATGTGAAAATCATTTTTTTGCATCATTACCTCAACAAATCATAATAGATTTTGTTATCATCAAAATTGCATCAATCAAATACCTAATTGACAATCAATATATATACACTCAAACTAGAATGAGGGTCTCGAAGTTTAGTTACTATTATAGACTCAGTTTGAACATTTATGCTAGTAGAATAATAGTTCCACATCAAAAAAAATTGTGCTACTTAACTGTGTAACTGATCTTTAAAGATAAACACACTATGTAACCACTAATTATAAGGGATGAACCTTATTGAAAATATTCCCTCTTATTTATTGCTTCCTCTGCTACTCTACATCTATCAAAGGTGGAAATTATTGGGCATCATTATGCTGATGTACAATGTGACTAGATGATGTACAAGTGGTGGATGAGTTGTATTATTTTGTGAGTTCACATGTCATGGAGTGAGAAGCAAACGCTAGACCATAAACAAGGAGCTTCTGAATTTTTTCTCTCTTAAAATAAAAATTATCAGTAATTTTAATATACAAAAATAAGAGTCCTATCAATATTCAAAACCGCTATGAGAATGTAACAAAGCCTATACCAGTCCATACAAAGCAACTGGCCAAGCTTCTGCTGCAAAACGAATTTCTTGACTCTTTAGCATAAGCCCTATGCATTTAGATGAAGAAATTCCAAATAATTAGCTTTCCAGACCTCTTTTTGGAATAATATTGTAGAGTTTTAACATGCACAAAGGAAACCATGGTTCACTTAATCAAGAAGTAATGTTTAGGAGAGTATTCACAGTAGAAAAAATTACCTGAAATAATAAAAATACCAAAGGTGCTGTACTTAGATATGGAATACTTTTGGGCAAGACAACCAGCAGTAGGATTCACCAGTCCTAGAATCACTCCACTGACAAGAGCTGGAAGACAGAGTAGTGAGACCAAAACATTATATGGTTCCACCACGTATTAGGACAAATGAAGAATTCATAGAATAACAAGTATGAGAACAATAAAACCATGAAAAATTCATCAAAAAAGGGAAACTGTAGTTAACTAGGAGATATTAGTCATTATGTGTAATAAAAAGGTAAATAGTCCCACATCGGGAATCACATATTTTACCTCACCACGTAATCCCCATTTAAAGGATTCATATGGCCGGCCTTACATAGTAGGATTATGGTTCAGATTGTTAATGTTTTTTGTATATAATCCTTATTTAAAGGGAGTTGATCTCCATGAATAATCAGCATTTTTCAATCTAATTCTTTCCCTTCAACATGATATCAAAGCAACTTATCTAATCCTAAGAAAAACTCACTTGCACCCTCCTGTCTCTATGAACAGCCTCTCTAGCACCACCATGTTCTTCCTGCTTCAAAAAAAACACCATCATGTTCTTCTGCTGCTGCCATCCTCTCTGTCATGGCCTTCTTCTTCTGCTGTCATCCTTGTCTACTCCTCCTTCCATCCATTGATCTAACCCATCACAGCATCTGCATCTCTTCCCATCAGTGTAGGATGCTCTCCTAGCAGCACCTTCTGCTCTACAATATGTGTGCTTTGTTGGCTCTGATTTGGGGAAAATCAGTCCCAGATTTTTAGATAATATGATATTCCAGGTACACTACAATTCCAGTCATTCTATGGGTTTAGTATGTATACGTGGTAGCATTCAAGGAACTCCATCTTCAATACCTATAACTGAAAGCATATACTACCAAATCTTACTGATTCAGTAGTCAATAATAATAATAATAATAATAATAATGTACAACAATTTAATTTTAAGCATAGCTGCAAATCTAGTAATAACAACACATAACCAATTATTGATTAAAACACACATGACAAAACATTCATTAAATCCATCAGTAAAGCCAAGCACACAATATCATGAATAATAGTATACTTGAATATTTAACCTGGTTGCAGACTGTAATGCATCCCATATTACACTACAAACCCTCATAGACAAATCACAAATAAAACATCCGGTTAGATTACCAGCTAAAACACAAATCTTAAAACCCTAACATTAAATGATTGGTAAATATTCATCAAAACATCTAGGAAACCTTGATTAAACATAAGATAAGAACATGTCTTTATCATGTTTTTTAGTCCTTTCTTATGTCTTGATCTTCTTTTTTAATAGTAATCATATTTCCACATTTTTAAGGAGTCTTGGTTGTCACTTTCATGTCTTCTCTTAATCTTGTTGGTTACTTTGCTCTACCTATTCACCATCGGCACATGCCATCATATATTTAGCATATGCCCAACCTCCAACTTCCTGTCTTTTATTCCTTTAAGAAGCCCATCAAATTACAACATAATTGCATTATTATCTTTGGTATTCAATATTAAATTTTTAATTGCATTGTTATCATCAGGCCTCTCATCTTCTTCCTCATATGGGATATTATCCAAATTCAATTGCATTCAATAGCTTCCATAAAGAAGAAACTTGTGTTGTGGAAAAAGCAAATATAAAAAACAGTACTACTTACATCAGTCATATAAATAACCACAACCGTGACTAACTTGCAGCTTGGGGCCTGCATGGCCTTATGTCAATACTCTCAAATTTGCCAATGATAAATGTCTTGATTTGACGATACTCAACATATGTCAAGGCTTAGAAACTTCTCCATCCTTATAGTTTTCCTTTCCTTTTGTCACCTATCAACAACCTTCTTACTTGGTGAGCAAGGTATCTTCTCCATCATCATACTCAATGATGATCTCCTTTCCTTTATCAACTATAGTCAAAGAAGTTGTTACACCCACAGACACATCAGGCTTAAGATTCTCAGATGCTTCAACATCCATGGCACTTCAACACAAAGGCACAAATCTTACATAAACATAGTATAGTTTCTTTTACAACCAAATGCACCATAAATCAAGCAAAGAACTAAGCCAACTTTGCAAGATAAGTACCAAACCACAAAAAAAAAGTCGACCATTCCGTCATAGCATAAAAATCAAATATATTATAAAAATTAAAAGAGATAAAGATTGCAAAATAAAATAACAAAGACAAGTAGAATCTAGAAATCTGTTAGTCAATTCTTTATTCTACCCTAGGTTTACACTAGAAATCTCATGTTATACATGCTTGGGAAAGCAATTAATTCAGTTTTCTTTGAAATCATTAATCATTTCTTGAACAAATGCCATAATTTCAACAGTCAACGAGAATTCAAACTCTTGGTAAATTAATAATCATGTTTTCCAAGTACACGATAACTCTGGTAAATGGTATTCTCACTCTAGTAAATGGTATTCTGAAGTACGGAACTCATTTGCAAGTATAAAGGACATATTTTACAATCACAATGTCGTACGGTATCAAAGGTTTCATTCCTCTAAACATAAGTTCCACTTCCAATAAAAAATCCGTAAAACATACAAACCGACCACCATAGTTTGTAGAATGCCAGGGTAACTAACGAAGTTATATAAGCAGGTTAGGAAGGTAATAAACACATGAAAATTCGAGAACCGTAAGGTGCAAATAAGGAAAGAAATTTGTAGTTAACAAAGATTACCGAGAGGAAGGAAATTAGCTTCAGCAAACCTCATCAGCGGCTGCATCCAACGCAAAGTCTCCTTATTCCGCAAATTCTTGGCTCGATCATCTCCGCCTCCAACCTAAAGTACAACGATTCAGCCAAAAACTCGGTACTTACACGACATCCAATCCGATGGAGCACGCGAATGCAACAACTGAAAGAACCTGATTGGATTCACCCGACGCCGCTCTGATAACTGCCGAAATTGGGCGAGATTTCCACGGGAGCGATGGTGAAGGTGGGAGGAGGTGTGACCGGCATTTGAAGATTGTGGATCGATAGGTGGGGACTCGCCGAAGACGGTGGTGGTGACCGTGGCTTCTAGGGTTGCATGGAAGAATGCGGGAGCCGAAGGCCCAGACCGTTCCCGCCACCATTTTATTTTTGCAGCACAGCGGCAGTCGATAGGTTACGTTTTGCAACGGGGGTGATGGTCGACGTGCGGGAATGGAGAGCTTCTCGCGACATCGTTCGGCTGGAAAGATTTTGGAGAGATTTTTTCGTTTTAATGATTTTCGTCAGAGAACTATTTTACACCATTTTTTGATGATTTTTTTAAAAACGTACAGACGAACGATGATTATTTTTCACGTCCGAAAAAAATCCCAGAAATTCCGAAAAAACCGGAAATGACTGTTTTTTCCATCGGAATATCTAAAAAAAATGTTTTTTTCGTCAGAATATCTGGAAAAAAAAGTCTCATCAGAACATCCCAAAAAAAAGTTTCATTGAAGTTTTTTTTCCCTTCCATCGAATTTTTTTTCCCCATAAATAAGTTATTACAACAATGTCAGTATCTTTTTACAACATTATAAAAAGTCACATTTTTTTTATTACAACGAAAGAAATATTTTTTATAATATTATAATTTTTTACATTTTAACTTTTTTCTTAAAAAAATTATTTTAAAAAGTTATTTATGTTCGATAAATTACTATAAAAAGTCAAAACTATATAATACTTGAAGTTAAACTTTAAATTGCATAACAGAACATTTGTCTTTCAGTTTTTTTAAATTACATTCACGGAAAAAATTGATAATTGATAATCATATATTATTCAAAAAGTAATGTTCACTTAAGTATTGTTTAAAATAATTTTACTGTATTAGGTTACATTTATTGTTAAATTTTTTAACTATGTTTATTGTATACTAGGTAATATATAATTTAGTCAATCAAATGGTCACAAGATACACAGTAAATAAAGTTACAATCGATGAAAATTATTATAGATCATTTATTATTTCACTGTAGCATTTACTTAAAAAACCAACATATATTTGACCACACCATTTGCTTCTTTCCTTTCACTAATTTACATGAAAATGTCATTTCCTCTTTTCATATATTTACCGTACATTATATAATATAGACATCTTTCTGCAAACAATGCAATATTTTAGGTATATACTCCTAAATCTTAAAATTTTTTCACTAACTATTTTGAATTTGATGTGTCGGAGATAATTTTTTCCCACAACAACAAACAAAACCTTAGTAAATTTTTAAATCTAAGGTTTTGTTTATTTTCAACTTCTTTCAATTCTTAAAATTACTTCTAACATTATTTTTACTGTACAAATTCTAATGTATAAATTTTTATTACTCAAATTATTATACAATTCTAATTCTTTTTGCAAAAATAGCTTCAATTTTAGTTATATTTAACTCTCAAACCTAAAAAGAATTATTCCCAGACGTACTCTTAAATTATGAATTTAATAAAAGACTTCTTCACTCCAATGTCACTATAAAAACTTTTGTGAAATTTTAGACTCGAGGTTTGATCTCCACAAATGAAATTAAGGACATCAATTGAAAGAATATATGGAATTTTTGCAAAATTTTACATGTAAACGGTTCAAATACATTTAAATAATTTCATTTGATTAAATCATATTAATCAATGGTACTTAACTACATTTTTTGCAAAGTTTTTTAGCCATGTTTATTGTGTACTACAATGGTATATAATAAATTAATTAAACAGTCATAAAATGCAGTAAATTGTGAGATGATTTGTATATGATGAATTTATACAATAAGAATGACATAAAAATTCGTAGAAAGGTAATTTTATTTTTTTATAATTTTATATTTATTTTAATATATTTTTAAATTACATATATATTGTATATTTTTAATATTCTTAACAAATGATATATAATTATGGATTCAAAACCTACTTATGTTAATATTTTAATATTTAAAAATTATATTAATATTATATTAATCTTTAATAAAATTTAAAAATAATTACAAATTAAAACATGTCAAAACAAGTCCAATCTAGCACGAACCCATATAAATCATGCCTAAGTCGTTAGTTAGAAGGTCAGACATAATCCAAACATAAATAATGTTAGGTTAACCAAAAATTTAAGTTGTAATGATATAACACAATTCATTGACATATATACAAATCTCTTTTAAAGCAAAGTTCTTGCATATTTTAAGTTTTTTTTGAGTATTGTAAGTAATGTATAGTATTGTTAACGTAGACAATATATACCGACGTAATTTATTGTTCAATTATTCGATTATATATAAATATAGTCTAGTTGGAGATGGGTTTATCATAAATTATATATAGTTTTTTTATTTAACCTGCATCATTCCTTGTGAACATTACATGTTACGCATATTTGAATAAACCATTTGCATTTAATTATTTATGATGATATTTGGAAAAGTATTACACATATTGCATTTTTGGCAAAGCATGCGTGAGAATAATAAATGCGAGTATTTAAATAAATGTTTACGTAATTATAGAATGGTTATGACATATATCTAGTTACAACTAAATATATATATACACACATTTACCATAATTTTATTTTTATATCTACAAATTTAAATTCAAAAATCACATTATTCTATTTGTCTGAGTGTTTCCATAGATTAGGTTAAGTTTCACTTTTTTTACATGATAAAAAGATAATGATAATATTTTAAAAAATATATTTGTAATAAATAATGAATAAAATAAGTAAAAAATAATATATAGTATTTATTATAATAATGTGATGATAATATTTTTTACAAAATTATGATAAATAATGAATAATATTTATTATATTAAAGTAATGATGATTTTTTTTAAAAAAGTTACGATAAAAGTATTTTTTAAGAATTTTTACATCGATAAAAAATATAAAAATTATTTAATAAATAATATTTTAAAATATTATGATATATAATAAAAAAATATAATTACATAATAATAAAAATTCAGATAAACAGGACCATTGTAAGCATCAAACGATACTTTTGTTAGTCTGGATTGCCCAAGGTTTTCGTATATTTACTATTGCCGATGACCTAAACATAGTCGTCATTCGATCAAAAAAAACGAAAATTTTCCGTGAGACGAGGCACTGCCACGGCAAGCGGCGGCGGCGACGTCGATCACCTTCCAGGTTTGGCGAACTTGCTCGCGACGCCGAATATCACCGCCTTGGTGAGGAGGCCTCGCTGGGTACAAGCAAGGGCAACGGCCGCGCCGAGAAGGACGAACCTCGGGAGCCTACAGCTCCTCATCCCCAAATCCTCTCCGTCGTGCTCATCTTCAACCTCGGGTTCTGACGGGACGCCGGCGTTGTCGCCCCCCCGCCTCGGAAAGGCGGCACTCACCTTGGTGTTCACGCGTGCCATCAGCGCGCACCTCGACGGCTCCACGCCCGACTCTCGATACGACTGGTAGGCTCGCAATCCGGGCTCGATTTTCTTAACGGTCCCCCACATCCCCTGCCGAACCCCTAGCTTGGCTAGTTCCCACGGGATGCCCATGTCCTCGTGATGGAAGAGTATCACCTCGCAGGCCTTCGTCCGCCGCCCGTCCCTCTTTGATTCCGCTGACGGCGCGCACAAAAGTGGGGAGCGACCCAGCGGTGTTAGGGTTTTAAGTTGTAACCACGGGTGGGAAGCAAAAAATTTTCTCGCACAAGAAGATCTACACCTACCTGCACGAATGCACCAGCTTGAATAGTAAAGATCTACACGCCTTGGCTTGCTGCGTCTTGGTACGTCTGCACATGGGATGCCCTAAAAATTGGGGACGGAGCAGAGCATCAGAGCAAAGATGGGTGAAGTGGAGAACAACATCGATGGTTTCGAATCAAAGTGAACGTAAACAGCGCAGCATACCTTCGTCACACAGTAGTATGCTCCATCCATGTTCCAAATCCGACGACCAATGGTGTACTCCCTGTCGCTACAGAAAAAGGGGAACTGGGATGCAAGAAAGCAAGACAAGCATGAGAAGCCAGAGGCATCAATTTGGGATTGAACGAAATCGAAGTTGCAGTACCTTGCGAATCCAATGGACCACCATGGTCCCCGTTACAGAGCATTCTTCGAGTATGGTGTGATGAAGGAGCATGTCATCCCACTTGGCCTTGATTCTGAAGTCGTCGTCCCAAAAGAATTCTCTGACTGTTTCCGGTGTAGCGTCTTCGAAGACGGTCCTGCTACGGTATTGAGGAGGACCAGTCTGGCAAGAGACGGAAGGCGAAGGAGGGTTCAGGAAGCGGTCGCAGCGCAAAGAGAGGCAGTTAAGGATGATGGGTCGGAGTATACCTGAGGATCTCGACGCCATGCTTGGTAGGTCATGTTAGGGAGCGAACGATCCATCATCTGAATCCAAGCTGGGCCTCCGTCTCTCTCGTCGACGAGCTTCACCAGATGTTGAAAATCAGCATCCACCACGGCCAGCTTCGCCCCATCGCCCTCGGTGTCTCTGCACGAGGAGCCAGCCACACATGAACCGATGAACACTACTTGATAATAGTCCTCGTTCCGATCGGCGTACCTTTCCGCAAGTCCGTCGCCGGCGGCATGGTGTTGGATCAAGTAAGGGACGCGAGTGGGCAATTGCGCCTTGAGGGATTCGAAACTAAGGAGCCCCAGGGCGTTACGGAGGGCGTCGGAGGAAGACGGTGGAGGAAACCGGCGGGAGTCTCCCCCTACCGGCTCCTCTTTCTCATCCCCAGCCAATCCCGACGCCCATTTCGGCTTCCACATCCACCCCACCACAAGACCCACGATCACCGCCACCGAGAGCTGGCCGCAGAAGAAAGCCAGCTCTGTCAGTACCCCGGAAGTCGTCGGCTTCCTCAGTATCCCGACCAACGCATCCACTACCAGAGCCATGGCGACCCAACCCAAACCCGAACAACCTCAGAATGGCTGGCTACCTTCCTTCCGGCAAAAGATTCGATCTTTCAGCGAAGGAGATGGAAACCCCCTCAACCTTGACCGAGGGCTTCACCGCCGGACCCAGATGGAGTCCACCATGAACGAGGGACGGATAAGGATTAGGATATTGAGGCGGGCAAGTGTGGTTGGTGATGCTGCTGCCGCCGTGGCTCACCCCTCTCTTATTGGTGGCCGCAGGAATATATTTCCAACACCCAAAATAATAACGATAAATACGGTTTGACCGGGATCCACGAGAGTCCGACTCTTCTACTCCGGGCCCCCGCCGCCCCTCCGCCTTCCGCCTCTTCCTCTTCCTCCCGTCGGAACTCGAAGATGGACGGAGAGCACACCACGAGTCTGTGGCAGCGGTGGGCTTCGTGGGTTTGTGCAATTAATTATGTAGATTGGTGTTGGAAACCGCTTCGCCGCAGCGGGATGGCGTTTGCCGGTGCACGGTTTTCGACCACCAAACGCCACGTGGGAATGCGTCTCTCCCTTTACCTTCCTTCCTTTCCCCCCCGACGCAATGATTTCTACGGTGAGGTCCGTGAGGAAAAACTGAAGAAGATTTATTAAGCTCTTGTTTACCTATCATTTATTTTAATTTTTAAAATTATTTTTATTTTTATGATAATATTTTTTATTATTATAATTTAAAAAATTATTCATTTAAAATCATGAAAGTACTTTTACTTTAGTTCAGAATTATGAGATAATGCAATCGATATTTTTTAATTTAAAGATTGATTTTTTAAATAAAATTTATTTTTATTATAATATTATTTTATATTCAAGAAGATTCGAATATACTAACAAAGATTGTGAATATCATTATTCTTTGTAATTAAAATATTTTTATTAATTGTACGTAAGTAAAGCATCATTAATGTTGGAATGTTTTCTCATCATTTTGCTTTGGACACAGAATTAGTTTTTTTTGTCTTCCTTGTGCCAGATAATCAATTCGATATTTTCAAAAATTATTTATACTATTCGTTTTTCTATTAGACACTTAGGTATTGATGAAAGTAGTGACATCGTAAAATTATTTTTAACGTTATTATTATTACATAAATTTTAATATATAAATTTTTATTATTTAAATTATTATATATTTTTAATTTTATTTAAGAAATTAATTTTAACTTTTCCTAACTCCTAGAATTGAAAATAGCGGCTCGTAAATGCATCCAAGGTTCAATATAAATGGGACGTTAGTCATTTCTCTAGTTAACCAAAAGTTGAAAGTCTTACTTATTTTTACTTTTCCCGCATGTCTGTCTTTTTACTTTTTTTGGTTGTTAATATTTCTTTTTAACATTTTTGCCAATGATCTTTCGTTTTCGTACAAAATTTCATACATCATCGTTATCACGTAAATTTTTTGTATATGTTTTTATCTTACAGATTTTGTTTAACAAAGTTTACATATTAGTTAAATTAGAGTTTACTTTTTTTTAAGTTAGCATGATTCTTAAGGTAAGAAATTTTTTATTTATTTTTTACTTTGACAAATACAATAAAAGAATTTACTTTTCCAATACTGTTTGTCAAAATATATATTTTATATAGTAAAAATTCTACAAACCTTATTCTGGAACAAAATCATAAACTTCAATTTCATTTGGTAATGACATTTAACTCTTAATTTTTATGAAAAACTCAGTTACCAATATTTAGTAATGTGTTCACCCATTCTAATTTTAGGGAAAAGGTTATAATTAATTAAACCAGTTTTTTTTTTCCTTTGTTCGTTATTTTTTAAGTTGGGAGTACACCTAAGACGTCCTCTCGCGTTCCACGTCGTCGGATCGGGTCGGGTTTTCCGATTTTAATTGATCGGGTAATTAAATGGGCCGTCCAAATCCCAGGATTAATTGGTGATTTATCACCATTTGTCACGTTAAATATAAACACAGTGCTTTTGTTGGCACTGAAATTATTTTAATAACTATAGTGATCTTTATATTTTATAAATTAAGAATATCTTTACGTCATTTTGGCAAAAAAAACTAAAATAAAAAAGTCAGCATAGATCAATTCTTTTCGGTGTTTAGATGGAGTTTTTGACTTTTGTGTCAAAAAAAACTATTAATTTAGACGAAAAGTCAACCTAAATTACCAATAAATTAATCTATATTTACTTTTAAACTATGAAACAAAAGAGACGGCAGGTTGACCACGGTCAACACGTGCATAAGAAAACGTGTGATTCATGGCTAATCTCGTGCTCCTTTCATGGAATATATACCAGCGTCCGTACCGTAAAATACGGTAATATTTATTTTTAAATTAATATTTTTATTTATTACGAAATCTACCTTCTTACGAGAAAAAACTCATTTCATCCAAAATGGAGGACACTAGTGTCCTCCAATCTTCCAACAATTTGCGAATCTTCTCTTGTCGTTGTCGATTGTCATCCGTCTGCCAAACTTCTCTCACCGTTGTCAAACACATCTTCTGGTACCCGATCGCACGCGCGGCACATGATTTCTGATCGATCTCTGACCGCAAGCAGGTTGAAGATCGAAGCCACCGATCAATTTCTGCCGACGACCCACATATCGTCCTCGATCGATGTCTGCATCAGGTAGGTCTCCATGTGTATATGACCTTGCGCGTGCATGCGATGGAAGCAAAAGAAAATACCAGGTTTTGCTGGCAGGCCGGGGTCTGAATTGTTGGGCGCGCTCTTGCGTTTTCTTCTTTGACTGCTTTTTTATTCAATTCTACTCGTGAAAGCCGATCGACATCAACACATCTGCATGTGTTAGGCCTCGTTAAGAATCGCTATTTATTACTTCCAGAATTATTTCTATTGTCACGGTGATGTAAGAGCTTTTTGGTATACTTTTTTTATTATGTTCTTTGTTCAAATTAACATTTTTACATTTTAAATAATTATATTTTACATTTAATTAAATTATATCACCATGCAAATACTAGTACAACTTAAATTTACGATAGTCATATCACTGTAATCATATCAAATGTTAACTTAATGGGTATTTGTGCATGACGAAAATGAAAACAAATGAATTCATTTTCTAGGGTAATGTTGTTTGTGCATAACAGAATTCATTTCCGTTGGATTTTGTTATACTATTCACATAGTGCTCGAGGACGGAAATAAAATCAGGATTTCATCCCATGGATTTCATTTCCGCACGTAGGTGAGCTCTCCCCCAACGCACGTCACCACTCTTCGCCTGCAGGTGTCGCCCCCCACGGATCTCTCCTACGCGAAGTCAGATCGCACCACTTCCCCGTTGCCGATCTCTCCTGTGTGAAGTCGGGCCGCACCCCTTCCCCCTTGCCAATCTCTCCTGCACGAAGTCGAGTCACACCCCTTCCCCCCTACAACATAGCTGATTGCCCCTCGCCTTTGCACTGTCGATCGTCCCTCTCGCCCTTGCCGCTAATCACCCATTCGCACCCTACCCCTTTAAAATTCCTTTTTTTTATATAATAATATTATTTAAATTACATGAAATAATTATTATTTAATTCAATTCTGACATGTGCACAAACAGTTCTACGTCGAAATTCATTTCATTTTAATTCAATCTCAAACGAAATCTTGTTATTTCATTTTATTTTATTTTTACGTGCACAAATAGACTCTTGCTGTCAATTCCTAGTATTTTAATCAATACACGAAAAATATCATCTACCTAACATTCACCTTAAAATCTTTCACTATCTAAAGCAACTTTTAACATCACGTGAATGCTAGATTTACATGTATGGGTATTATATAATTAAGGTTCAGCGAACATTCATATTCTCCTTAACGTACGTTTGTAGGTTAAAATTCTATCTTAAAATTAATTAATATAATGAGTAAAAGAATTTTTTATATTTTAAGTTTAATTTTATTCTCTATATTTATTAATGTAGTACTATTCTAACATTCCTCCTATTTTTAAATTTTTTGCGTGGAGAAGTGTTCACGATTGGATGTACATGAACTAGTTTTATACCATGTTAAAATTTTATTTTAAAATTAAGTGATAATAAGTGAAAAAGTTTTTTATATTTTAAGTATAATTTTATTTCATATATTTATTAATATAAGACTATTTTAACAATTATTATAGTGATGAATGCATCAATCGTTACTACATCCCTATAACGTTGTTTATTGTAACAAATGTATTTAGCATATAATAATAGATTTTGAAACCTATGGTAACGAATTTACATGTCATTGTTAAACCTATTTTCTAGTATTGATATTTTCTTCCATATTTAAGTTAAAAAAGAGTTTTTTTTTTCTTGTACAAGGTACATGGATAATTTCACTTTCATCTACGGAACACTATTCATGCACTTGTTCCAATCATTCTTCCAATCCATTTAAACAATCATCTTGTACATTGTGCATGGTATTGATGACTTTTATCCATAAATAAGTATGTCATAAATTATTATTATTGTATAAATTTTAATATATAAATTTTTATTACCTAAATTATTAAAACTAACTTAAATTTTAATTTTATCCAACTCTCGAAACTAAAAATAGTTATTCTCAAATGCAATTTAAGACTTTGGAAGTAAAATAGTGTTGGTAATTAGGAAAACATTTTTCACTTTTAAAAGTGAAAAATTGTAAAAATTAAATATTAAAGGTAAACAAAGAAATTTTAAAAATTAAATATTTTAAAAATTAAATATTTTAAAAATATAATATTTTCAATATAAATTCAAAAGTGACGATATTCCAAAAAGGACCCATTTTTCTTGGACGTATCACCGAAAGTTTCCTCTAAAATTTTTTCCCAAAAATGCATCCACATCTTCTCACAAAGACATGAGAAAACAAAAATTAACTGCATGAATATATAGAAAATTACATTGAATAAATATTGATTCGCAACCTACAAGTCTTAAAATTAATTGATTTTTGTTAAATTTAAAGCTTTGATTTTAAGGAGACTGGATTTGTATTTTTAAAAATAATAAAAAATAATGTAAAATGGTAGAAAATAATACATCAAAATTTTTACCGTTTTCCACCATTTTCAAAAACACAAAACAAAAAATCCTAACGAATACAACTTAAATCATATTAAATTTCAATGCACAGTAAATTATACAATAGGTTAGCTAATCATATAAAAAATAATTTTTAAAAGAAGTGCCTTCAGAAAAATTTCCAGAAGCACTTTTCTGTTCCACAAGAAGGGACTTCTTTTTTGAATGGTTCGTATGTATTGCATAATCGTTACAGAAAAACCATTACACCATTCAGCACATTAAGTTCTGTCTAATACAGATCATTTTTCCAATCATGAAAACAGAGAATTTTTTTTTCCCTGAATGATGATTCCTTTTTCGCTAAGAATCTTCAACCTCATCTGGTTTCACGTAGAACTCAATATATGCAATCCTACTCGGTGGTTGGACTCCACTGGCATCTCCGCAAGGATGTTGATTTCCTGTTCTTCCAACAAAAACCAAATGTTGGATCTTCAACATGCCACATCTACCAATGGTTAGTTTGCTCCCCCTATTTTCTTTCAAGACACTGCTTGGAATATTTGTGGTTGCAGCACGAAGAAATTTGTATTTGTACCTGCAGACATGTAAGACCAAAAATCTAGAATGTTCTTGTGGGTACTGCAATATCTAATTGAGGTTAACACTGCAACATAAAATAATCGAGTTTTACAGTTTAACCAAAAAGGATGTTCCAACCAAAATTGTTGGCAACCTAATCACCCTAATGCATGGCATCGACTGCCTACACCCAGAATAAAAAAAATGGAATAAGCCGAACACTTCAATGGTTAAAGTCAGAATTACCTGTGACATGCAGGACGATCACAATGAAATGCAATCAAAAGGTCAGTGTTCGCATAGTATGGAAACTCAATCTGTCAAGACAAGCACCTTATAAGTCAATCAATGTGTGTGGTGATTAAGTGAGGATTAGCAATCAAAAAGTTGCTATATATAACCTGTAGGTCGCCATGTCCTTCTCCTCGGAATATTACAGATGGGGGCTCTGGTTTTAGAACAATCTGAATGCTGGATCCTGGCCATTCAAGATCATCAATGGCCTCCTTAAGAAGTGATGACTAGACTTTTGCAGGTATGTAAGTCATTGGAAAGGAAGAAAAGAGAGTGCATCAACCACATGATGACAAAATCTGAGAAATTCAACTTGTATAGGGTCAAAACTTTTGAAATATAATTGTACCTTAACGGTAAAACTAAGTGGCACATTTCTAGTGGACTCAAAATTACAGTCCCAACAAATGGTATCTGGAATTCTTGTTCGAATCTCAGCATAAGTACAAGCATTTGCTGAGTCAACAGACCTACAAGTGAATATATTATGATAAAACTTGATAATTATGGCGAATTGTATGGTTTACTCGGTAAACATGAAAATATTCTCATATTGAAATAAAAGATCCTCAAACAAGAATAAAACCATAATAAGTAAAAATCAAGTGACTAAATCCAACTTGGTAAATCCTCTAACAAATTGTCAAAATCAACCAACTGTGCAAACCACATTTTCCATTTAATCTTTGAGAAGTTTTCAATCCCCAAAATATTGCAAAAGGCATTGTTGATTAACAATGGTAGAAAGGAAAAACTTGGAAGGGCTTAACCTTAAAACAATCTTTGGTTGAAGTGGTGGAAGTGTTTGATGGTCATAGAATTCCTCTTTGTATCATATTATTTAACGATCAAAATCCATTTTGGATTGGCATGCAATATGTATTATGTTAAGACTAATGATACAAGGTACTCGTCAAGTGTAAGGGAAGGGAATGCTTTCTGCTTGCAAACTTGTAAAGCTAGTGGTTGGTAGGAGGGTGAATCCATTGGTCACCACCGCAAACGATTAACAGGCTACATACGATGATTCTCAAGTTTGACAAGGAGACATTGAAAATATGGCAATAGATTAAGTATTTATCGACAAAATAATTAATGTGATTCACATTATTCTTTCCTCCTAAAAGGGTGCAGGGTTTTCTCTTAATGAAGAGCCTAATCAGCAAACAGAATTGATATTAGAAACCCCTAAGTCTCATGCTGAAAGTCCAAGAAGCGAAATTGATGGAAGCAGATGTAAGAAGATATGGAATTGACCGTTCATAGTAGACAGCCTGTTGGGGACAGATCTTCATTTTCCAAGCATAAACCACACTTGATACTCCTCTAGAGGAATCACACTCACACAATGAATATGATAATATGCCTACCTATATTTGGAACATTTCACACTCTCCATTCCCTCATTGGACGATTCATCTTTGGTTTGTTTGTTTCTTTCAACTAAAATAAGCTTATGACAAGTGATCTGTATTTGTAATATTATCAATCTCAACCCGTAAAGTCAAAACAATATTTCATACAACAGTTCAACAACAATAACTAGAACAAGCTACATTGGGATGGCTGACATAAAAGTAGATACCATGGTGACCAACAAAAAAGTCAAATTTTACCAAGGAGGATAAACATTGAAAAATATTAGAGAAAAGAATAAAAGTAAGTGATGAAGGGACACACATGAGAAGAAGCTGCATGTCAGGGCCAGGATACCGCATCTCAATCACAGGGGCATGCCCTGGCGAAGAGAAGGTGTTAAGGCAGTCCACAAACAGCCCCAAACTCAGCCCAAACCTGGGGCGCCCTTCCGCACTAAACTCATACGAAATGAAGAGCTGACGACAACATGAAACCAAGTCAGAATCCCTAGAAATTCATCAAAGCCACTCGAATGAAGACTATTATCAAATATCGGCAAATGTTGGAAGAGGACGAGAGACCTCGCTCTTGAGATAGACTTTGGCCTGCAGGCACCCCGACTCCTCGACGATGAGCACGATCCCGTGCTCCGATAGCTCCACCAGCGCGTCCTGCTTGCACACGCACAACTCGAGGAGGGTTGCGGAACAGAAACCGCGGGAGTCGGTGGGATGGGCGAGGGGAAAAGGGTAGGAAGAGGACCTGGTGCTTCTTCCAGCGCACGGAGGTGAGTGCGTCCACCATGCCCTGGACGCTGTCGAGCTGGCACACCAGGTCGGGCGCGTCGGCGGCGGCGGGAGCGGCAGCCTCCATGGTCAAGCCAGCCGGACGTCGGCTTCCCCCTTTCCCGCCGAATCAACCGCCGTCCATCGAGCTCGGGTTCATTGGACTCAATTAAATGGGCTTCCCTTGTCGGCCCAACCCACTCTCGCTGGTTTTCACATCGGTGCAAAATTTCAAAACACAGTTGCAGTCTCAGCTCAAATAAAAACAACTTTAAAGGTCTCTTTATACCTATTAAAAATTTGAAAATAAAAATTTTAAAAATAAAAAAATTTAGGAAATGAGAAATTTTTAATAGTATTTATATATATTACGGAAATTTAAAAAATTAATTTAAATAAAATTTATAAATACTTTATATTTTAATATTTTAAATATAATTTTACGTATAATCTCGAGTTTAACAATATTCAAAGGAAGTTGAATAAGATACACGAGGTCAGGAGAATATGTCATGATAAATTTTTTATTAATTACAATAATTTTTTTACTCAAAATGTAAAAAGTAGTGAAACAAATCTATATGTATAATGACAAAAAAATTTAAACTTTTTTCATATATTTCGAAATGCAGGAACATCCGAAAATTCAAAAAAAAAATTAAAAATTTCCTTTTTCAAGAAGATTTTCAAAGAATACAAATCCTCTACCTTAAATGTAAATTTTACTTGGTAGTTCATCTATTTTGGAAAATTTGAAAACTGGGATATGCACGAGATTATTTTCTCAATTCTATCTTTTGCTATTATTCAATTTAAAGTTCGTAGTCACCTTTAACGACATTCAGAAGCTTTCGAACCTTTACCAAAAGGCTAAATGCATAATTCATATTACTACTGGTACTTAGCTTATAAATTTTCATGGATTTTTTTTGAAATGTTATGGCATGTTCTAGGTAAAGTTAATATATGATCAAATTTAACTTTATTTATTTCATTATCATGAGTTTTAATTCTACGTAATTGACTTTATAATAAATAAAGTTAAAATAAATAAAATCTAATTTTGTGCCATTGATGCAGTTCAACGTCGAAAAATAAAATATAACATGAAATGAGGAATGTTTGTGCCCAGATAAGAGGAATCGAGAAAGACTACAAATTTACGAAGAAAAATTAAAGTTAAAAATAAATGAAACCTACATTTACAATATGTAAATATGTGAGCATTTGTACCAACTACCAACGAAATCGCGTGAAATTTTTACCAGAATTAAATAAAATTGACATGTTCGTTAACTTTAGACACATGACATTGAAGCAAAATTGGTAGGTAAACGCCTGCGTCGTCGTCGGTCCGCGGCAAAACAAACCACACGATCGAACTCTTTGTCGCGTGGCGAGCGAAAGTGGAATCATTGAAATTAATTTGGTTTAAGTTTTTTCAATTTTACGAGTAGAAAAAAGTAATATTTTAAACTTCTTAAAACAAATAAATAATAGTTGTTTTGATTTTCTTGTTGTTGGACGAAACAGGTAACTTTGTGTAAATAACTTTTAAATGAATTTTATAAAGAAGTTGAATTTTTTTAAAAAAGATCTGTATAAACACGTTAAATGAAATTAAATTTCTTTCAATTTAATTTTTCTCAATTCTACCAGTATAAACCCTTCATTAATGTCTTTTGAACTATTTTTTAAAAGGATTCATTAATTATCATGAATAATTTCATAAATAATTGTCATGCACGAATAAATAAGACTCGATATAAAAGGATTTACGTTTGCATTAACGGAAAAAAAGAGATAAATAATACAATTTTCATATGAAAATAAAATGAATATCCGTAGAGCAATTCATTTACCACTACAGGCGCAAAGTGGGACTATCTATATGCGCGAAAGTCAGATTTTTTTGACTTTACATTTTGCTCTATATAAATACCTTAAAATTTTAAAAAAAATTCCCCAAAAATGATTTTTTCCCTTTTATTTATTTTTTAATTTTTTTTGTGCGTGCTACATACGCACGACGCGTTCTTTTTCTATAAAATAAAATAAAATGAAGTAGACATGTTTTCTGGAAGTAGGTAGAACAATGATAGCTAAAGTAGTGGTTGGGGCAAACTCTTTTTTTTAAAAACAATTAACAGCTTTGTCGTATTTCATCTTCAATTCTGAACCGTCTGATATTGTCGTATTTCAGCTTTGTCGTATTAAACTCTTTCCTATTATAAATGTCTTAAGAAAAATTTCTGGCATCATTTGGTGGTTAAAAGATTTTTTTCTTTTCTTACGTACCTAAAAGAAATAATTATTCCTCACGCTCCGCCTTAGTTTTTTCTGTGCGGGGTCGTAATCCTGATTTTTTTAATTTAAAAATAAATAATTTCTTTAGCGAAGATATTTTAAAAAAACGGCACGCCGAACGCATTTGGATCGTGCGACTTGTCCATGAATTTTCGTCACGTGAGAAAGGCGGCGATGGACTGAAGCAGATATGGTTGATGATTTTTTAAAAAGGTTTATTTATTTTTTAATAAATAATAAGTGAAAAGATACTTGTGTAGTGTCACTTAAATACTTTATGTAAATTAAATTTAGTTAACTATATGAAATAAGTATGTATAGTTATAGATTAACTATATGTATCATATATTTATAAGATACAGCATTCTGTTAAGTTACGATTTAACTATATGAAATAATTTCGTATAATTACAGATTAACTATATAGACCTTCGTGTATATAATGAATTTTTATAATCAATAGTATTTCGTTGAGTTAACCATGACTATATAAACTTATTTCGTATAGTTAATTAAATTTAATCTAAATTATATAAAAGTAGATGATATTTTAGTAATACCACTAAAACGTTCTTACCCAAATAATAATACTTATTTAAGAAGATTTCTAAGGTCGTACTTTAATTTTAGGCAGACTTATATACTATCATCATAATTTATTATATAACTTTAATATCATTTATAAAATTATTCATAATTTTAATTTTTTATTAACGTTAAAATTAAAATTAAAGTTTTATAAATAAAACAATTTAAATTTTTTTTAAAAACATTGACAGGTTAATTTATTTATTTACCGTAGAAAAGTCAAGGCTCATTAGTCCGTGGGTGGGGGCGGTCGGCGCCACCGCACGAAAGTTTTCCACATGCTTGTTCTTTTTTTTTGCGCACGTGATGACGATGGGCGAAGCATTCCACATGCTTATCTTTTATGACTGTTTTGTTTTGTCGCACGTGAAATTGTCACGACAGGCATGTCATATCTACCTTTCATTCCATAGGAACCTGGTTCAGGTTGTTTACAAAATCCTGACATGTTCGTTATAATATTTATCAATAAATTTTAATAAATAGTTAAAACCATTACTGAATCAAGGGTTCGTTTATTTATTTAATTTTAATTTTAATTTTAATTTTAATAATTACAGAGAATTAAAGTTGAAGATAATTTTATAAATAATATTAGAATTACATTGTAAATTATGAAGTAAAAATTTATATATGAGAATTTATGTGATGATAATAATATATAAATTTTTTATATAAAATTAAAGTTAAAATTAAAATTTTAAAAACAAACAAAAGACCTAAAATTTTTGTAATATGTATGAATCTTTCTTTACTGGTTAATTAAGTTTAAAAAGATAAGTTTGTATATTACATATAAATTTTCATATGAATAATTTTTCACAAATCAATTTATTTTAACGAGGTGAATCTCCATGGATTCGAGTAAAACACGAGATGTTGGTTCATGTATTATTGAGAGTGTGTTTACGAGTAGTTTTTTAAAATTTTAAAAGTTAAAAAGGATTAAGTTGATTTCATGAAAACAAATTAAAAATAAATAATAATTTGAATATTTATAAGTTAAAATTTGTTTAATAATAATAATATTTGTAGATAATTTGAAAGTTAAAGAAAAAGTTGTTATCCATACATCCAGGTGCGGCGCAGTGGATATATATTACCTCAAAAATTCATTAGAATCAAAGGTGATGGATTAATTGTACCGGAAAGCTGAGTGATTCAAAATCGTAGGATAAAGTGAGGTTGTTTGTTTATACAGTAAGTTAAGTTGAGATTTACTCTCTCTTTTTTAATTATATAATTTATAATATTATTTAAAAAATTATTATAATATATAATAAAAAATAAAAATGTGTAAAAGGTTTACACAAACAGAATCAAAGTGAAATGATGAACAGCTTCTTGCCGAATAGGAAACACAGGTCCTTCAATTTGAGAAGAGTTTTTTAACATCAAATTTACAGATTCTAATACATAAGTTCTTACCACTAATCTTAATTTCGATTTGATTTACCATCAAATTTACGAAATTTACCATCCGATTTGACGGCTGCGACGAGAGCCGCCTTCAGGCTCTTGGAGTCTCGCAATCCAGAAGGAGGATCCGCGACCACGTCCTGCAGCATCAGCCCCGCGACGGTTGAGATGCTGGCGTGCCGGACCCTCACCTGCAGATCCCTCAGCGCCTCCATCACCCACGCCGACGGCCACCCGTCCTCGCCGGACTGCACCCGGATCATGGCATCCGTCCCCAGCATCCTCACCTCGACCTCCATCGCCGGCGACTCCGTCCGCGTCGATTCCCTTCTGCCGCCCGGAGCCTCCGACTTATTGGCCCCCTTCACTTGGGTTTCGAGGTGTTTGATTTTGCTCTCGAGCTCCTTGATGTAGGCGACGGCGTCGGCCAGCAGTGACGCCTTGTCCATCCTCGACACGTTGGGTACCACCGACCTGAGCGTGTAGAAGCGGTGGTTGAGCTTCTCCCTCCTCTGACGCTCCGCCTCGACGTGATTCACCTGAACCGCCTGGCCCACTTCCATGCCCGCCGGCTTCCTCCCCCTCCTCTTCTTCTGCCGTCTTCTCTCCTGCAGGGTCGGCACCCCCAGGTCGGCGTCGGAGTGCTCCGAGTCCACCCCCTCCGACCACGGCTCCTTCCTCTTGTTTTCCATCTCGGGGTACGGAATAGCGGCCGGGGGATCGGCGGCGGATATGGTTGGAGCCGCCGCCCAACCCCGCAGATCTGAAGCATGGAAGACAGCCCTGGCATTCTGCACCGTGGGCCAGCTTTCGCCGAGCAGCTCCGACGAGCCCAGCTCCAGCACCTCTCCCTTGCCGCTGGGAATGAAGACAAGCGTCTGAATCCCATGGAGACATGCCTCTCGCGACCTGTTGCATCCGTAAAACTGGAGATCCTGGCTCCCACAGAGCCACACCGGAGACTTCGACTCCAGCGCACGAATCGGAAGGCTTTGATCTCCGGCGACGAAGGATCTGGTGGTGGAAACCACGTAGAACAACTCCACGTTTCCTCCTTGACAGCTGATGTGCAAGTTGGCATCGTCGTCCACAAGCGACATCCCGGTTCCACGGAGGTATCCTTCACCCCAAGACAGGCAGCGTGCGGCGGCGACGGCGGGACGCCAGAGGATGGCATAAGCCCACCACTCGGGGCAGGACTGGAGAAGGCATTGGAGACGGTTCTGGAGGGCCACCGCAGGCTGGGCTGCCGTGGGACTACCGCCGGCGATGGGGAAGGCGTTGAAGCACCCGCCACCACTCGTCGTGGGTAATGTCGGACGCTCCTGCCCCTCCCCCTGCCCCTGCCTGTGCTGCAGCAAGCTCATACTAACAGGAGGAGGCGAAGAAGAAGAAGAAGAGAAGCGATCCGCCATGAATTTTTTTCTTCCTTCTCCTCCTTCACCACAGAGAAGAAGAGAATCGGTAGGTACCTCAGCATCGGCGATCGGTCCACCGCAATAAAAAGAGTCGGACGTTTCGACCAACGTTCAGCTTTAATTTCAGTAATAATAATAATTATAAAAAATTAAAATTATAGATAATTTTATAAATAATTATAAAATTATAAGATAAAAATTTATATATAAAAATTTATACGATTATAATAATACGTATAAAGTTAAAATTAAAATTAAAGTTAAAAAAATAAACGAAATTTCATTTGATTTTCATTGTTTTCGTGGTGTTATTTACAATTTTAAGATTATATTTATATTCTTTAATTTACTTTTTTTTCTTATTAAAATTATTTTTTTATTTTTTATTTTAAAATTATTCACTTAAAAATAATAATATAATTTATCGACAAATATAATGTATTTCACTATTCTCTGTGGTTATTTTATTATGCGTAACGAAGAAATTATGTAATGATTGGTTCGTTTTACAATGATTTTGGATTGTCTCGAGGAAATTATATCGGATCTTGTTTCTACTATTTCTACTTATTTCAATTAATGAATAAAAAACGCATTTGATATTCTGATATCAATCAACTTAAAAATTATTTTCTTTGTACATAAATAAATAAATCATTCACTATATATATTTTAATATATAAATTTTTATCATCATCTAAATTATCGTTCATCTTTCCTTAACTCTTTGATTGCCACGTACTCACCTTATTAATTTAAAATATTTTAAGTGAATATCAAACTTAATTTACGTGTATATCTATTAATAATAGTGAAATATACCTTTATTTTCAAAACACTTAAAAAAAATTTAATTATAAAATAATTTTCAATTCACGTATCTAAATATTTATGATATTTTAAAAAAAATTACTAAAGTGATATCTTAATGATTGATGGGTTCTTTTACTAATCTTATGGCATTGAGTTTGAAAACTATTTCAAAGTAATTATTTTTTAAAAAATATTTATGATATTTTAAAGGTTTAATATTTAAGGTGTGAACTTCGAGTTTTCGATAATATTATTGGACTCTATAAAAAAAAACTTTTTAGCTTTACAATATTTTAATAAATATAGTAAATATCATTAAAACCTAAAATTATAATTGCAACATATTTCTCAACTAACCAAAAATTGTATTAACAAAGCTTTTGGAATTTTTAAGGATTATTAATTTTATACCATATTCTAAAGGTACGAGCTTTCACACACACACACATATATATATATATATACGTTAAAATGATTCTACAAGTACTTACATAAATCATTTGACCGTTGAATTTGACTAATATTCATCCTAATAATTGATAAAATCATCCTAATAATTGATTAAACCTTCCTATATAATTGATTGCTAAACATCAAATCTCTGGTTGTCGATTATTAAAGAATCGTACTCCGAACGCAGCGATTATAACGTGTCGAGTGTCGACGCACGTGACCCGCATTTCTTTTATACAAATTGAAACCATCGTTATCCGCATTCACGATTTCATCACATGACGCACGCGAGGTACAGAAACACAAATAATTTTTGTAGGGCTCACTGTACGTACGATTGGACTCACTGTTTATCTTTATTTTTTTTACAATAATTTACTAAATATTACAATATTATAAAAAAAAAAGTTGTTTTCTAATAAAGATTACGCAATTTTTGTAACATTGTTATAAAAAATTGTTAACATCAAAGGTGAGAGGGAAAAAAAGAAAACTTTCAATAACGTTGTAAAAAATATCATTCCTATTATAATAAAAATATACATTTTTAATGTCGTAAAAAAAAAAAAAAACAAATCTACCTTTTTTATAACGTTAAAATTATTCTGTTTAAAAAATATAACCTAGGAAAATTTTAAACTTCATACAAATATTCTTAAATAAAAAATTTGAAATAACGTTGTACGCATTATTACAATATTATAAAAAGCAATACAATATTCTTTAAAAATATTACAACATTTAAAAAAATATTATTCACGTTTTACTAAAAAATATACAATTTTTATAACGTTGAAAAAAATATATTGACATTGAAAAATTGAAAGAAAAAAAAATTAGTTAAAATTCTTGTAATATTATAAAAACAATTTCAAAAAGTATTATAACATTATAAAAATGACGAACGGCGGAAAGTTCAACGGTTTTAAAAAGTATTAGCAGTGTAAATAATAATAATAATAATATGATTTTAAAAAAGGTGTTGTAAAAAAGTTAATGATAATTTGTAATATTATAAAAAGTAACACACATTCAGGTTCGATAATGAAATAAAAAAATCAATTTTTTCTTAAACAAATTTTAATTTTGAAAATATAACGTGAAGTTCATGTAAAGGGCAGATGAAAAAAATAGATGGAACGATCGATTCGGCGTACGAATGAGGAATTGGGGACGAGAACCATGAATCTTCTCATAAATTAGGGCAAATACAACTGTGATCGATAATTCATATCATCCACATTGAATGAAAACCAAAACAAAATGAACGAACCTAAAGAGGAACGACGAAAACCTAGATCGCCGCTCCATGTGTGCAGAAAACCTAGGCGCGTTCTCCCCGAATACGCCTGGCGAGCTGGATGTCTTTAGGCATGATGGTGACACGCTTGGCGTGGATGGCGCAGAGGTTAGTGTCCTCGAAGAGCCCGACGAGGTAGGCCTCGGCTGCCTCCTGGAGAGCGAGCACGGCGTGGCTCTGGAACCTCAAATCGGTCTTGAAGTCCTGCGCGATCTCCCTCACCAGCCTCTGGAACGGTAGCTTCCTGATCAGCAGCTCCGTACTCTTCTGGTACTTGCGGATCTCGCGGAGGGCGACCGTCCCTGGGCGGTAGCGGTGCGGCTTCTTCACGCCCCCCGTCGTCGGGGCGGACTTCCTCGCAGCCTTCGTGGCTAGCTGCTTCCGGGGAGCCTTCCCCCCAGTCGACTTGCGCGCGGTCTGCTTCGTTCGGGCCATCGGCGTCGGCGGCGGCGATGATGAGAAATGGAGATCAACGGAAGCTGTGGGACACCGCGATAGAGACCGTGGTATTTATCATCCGGGGGTTTCGAATTTAATCCGATGGGGACTCGAGGAGGTGGGATAGCGTGGACGACGACGATCGGACGGTTCAGATCATCCCCAAGAAAGCACATTATCCGTGGGGTTGTTGCTTATTGGTCGATATTCTGAAATGGGATTGATGACGTGGCGTACTCAACACTTCTCCGCCTACGAATTCGCGTGACACGCCGATGTCGGTTATTTTGGTAAATAAATCGAAATTTAGAATAAAAAATCACGACAAATACTATTTATCGAAAACTTCCTGCAAAACAGTCTACGTTGCTGATTCTGTTTGAAAGATGTGAATGTTGGAAAATGAAAATGTCATTTTAGTTTGTTTTTTTTAAAAAAATTTATTTTGATAATTATGGAAAAAAATATATTATATTATTTATTTAAAAAAATACACATGATAAATTTTTTTATAAATTTTATTTTTAAACGTAATAAATTTCATAAATCTTCAACAAACAATAATATTAGATATCGTCATGATTCGTAATAAAAATCAATTTCGATATTATATACCGTAGGAATTTCGTAATATATAGTGTATTTATCGTAAATGTATAATTAGATTACATGATATTTACATTTTTCAAGAAATTATATGATTTATAATATAAAATATTAAAGTTATTTAATAAATGTTACAGTAAATTACTGTAATATATAATAAAAAATTAAAATACATGGTAAATAAAGACTCATATTCATATTTTTTTATCATAATATTTAATCATATCAATATTAAAAAATACAATTATAATATTAAAAATACATTTCTTAATACAACTTTTTCATTTTTTTTAACATTACCAGTCTCATCAAGTAGTGAAAAAATCAAGATAGTTATTATTTATTTGTTTCAATAAGTAAAAAAAATTACTTTTTCTTACTTTTATAATTGAAAAAGTTCCAACCAAATATAATCTCGGTGAAAAAATGAAAATTTCAAAATAACAGTATTAAAGATTAGGAATTATGATTTAAAATTTATGGTTAGGGTGTTATTTATTTTCACCCCAAAAAAATATAATTATTTATGTATTATTATTATTATATAAATTCTTATGTTTTAACTTCTTTTACAATATTTACTATAAAATTTAACTTTATTTATTTTACCACTTTTAACTTAATTGTTCACAATTTTTGAAGTTAGTTCTACTATAAATGAACGGTCAACGTTTATTTATTGAACTAGTGGCATTTATATAATTTGTCTTTTATAATTTTTTGTGTAACATGATTAATATTTAATGTGTTGTTTATTATTTATATTGATATTTTAATATTGTAAAAAAATTTACATGTTACAATGGTTATTTTAAAGGCAAAATTTAAATAAAAAATTATAAAATATTTTTATAAAATTATTTTAAATAATAATCTTATAATATTTTTAGTTTTACATTACATAATACATTTTACCTTTTTTAAGAATAAAACATTTTATTATTACACGATAAATTTCAACATTTTACGTTTTATTAAACATGTTATTAGTTAATTTAAACATATTAAAGTAGTTGTTTTGTAATTTTCATGGTTAAAGTAAAGATAACAAACAAGAATAACTTACAAGACGTTCCTAGACTTGCTTAAAAATAACTTAAAAAGGCTAATCATGCTTTCGATAAAAAGTTACTGCAGTATTTATTGTAGATGTCTTTATTTAACTCTAAATTAAGTTGAGTTAACTGATGTCTTTAATAAAAATAATAAAATGCTGTCAGATTTCTGTGCTTTTTATTAACTAATAACATGTTTAATAAAACACAGGAGCACTAATGGAATAACAACAAATAACTGATGGAACAACAAAGAACAAATAACTCCATACATGTCATTAATAATAATAATAAAAAACTTGCGTGTCAGATTTTATTTGATCGCCATGAATTCTAAATTTGATGGAACCACTTGGAACTGCTGCTGTCCTCCGAGGGCTGATCGTTCGACATCGACCAAATCGTCGCCTCGAGGTCCCAGGTGCCGCTTCTCCTACTGCCCCCACTCCGGACGCCATCTGTAGCTTTCGTCGGTGGTGCCAGCGGTTCGTACTCCTGTGCTTTTTTTGTTGTTGTTGTTGTTTTCGATTTTGCTGTAGCTTCGGGAAAGAAGTGCTTCTGTAATTGAGGACCGAGTTGTGGGATACGTCTTGAGAGAAACACTTGCTTTGTGGTTTCTGGGGTTTTTTTTTTCGTCTTTATGGAATTGTGCCTTTGCCCCAGTCAGGAAGTTACAGTCTGCACATTATTTAACTTCCTGATACAGTCTGCTCATTTTTCGTATAATATGGAGTTGAATAGTTTTAGCCATGGAATTGTGCCTTTGCCGCCTTCATAAAGATACCTAATGTACGGTACGAGCTCCAGTTTCTCCTTTTCCGCTTGTTTATTAATGGTATGGATTCAGAGAATATGTACATCAGCCTGTTGCTTTTTTTGTATGAATTTTTTTAATATAACGAATTATTTCGGTGACACATGTACAATTCTCCGTGCGACAGAATTCCTTTGATGAATCATTGTTCGTTTTTATTTTTTTGCATCTATTCTATAGCGTGGTTAACGTGTTCTTTCTTTCTTAGTTCTTAAACTCAACTTTTATACCTGCTTGGAAAGGGCATGCTCTTGAATAGACAAACTTGATTACGAGAGTTGTTTGCATCTGCTCGCAGTAGAGACATGGATGGCCAATCTGGGCAGATTCTATCTTCCGCTGATCTGTTTCTTTCTAGTTATAAGTTTGGGAAGACCCTTGGCATTGGTTCCTTTGGTAAAGTCAAAATTGCCGAGCATGTCTTAACTGGGCATAAGGTTGCAATTAAAATCCTCAACCGCCAAAAAATAAAGGACATGGATATGGAGGAAAAAGGTATGTTCTACGGATATTTACTGTCTGCTTCAATCATTACTATTATTTGTGATTGAATTTGTCTTGGATCCACAAGATTGCCATTTTTATCACTGCCTTCCTATGATGATGGCTTTTAATCTTAGGAAGCTGCCTCTCTAGTTCTGGAGGTAGCACTACATAAAATTCGATCCTTTCAAGCCTCATGCACTTGTATTTTCCACTTCATAGCTTTTTGAGGCTTTTGAATTGTTGTACCCAGAGGATGTGAAATGATATGGCCCCCTTGAAGGGTGTATTTTTGCTTGGCATCTCTTACATTGGATCTTGAAAGTGGCTGTACTTGAAAAACATGTTTTCTACCTTACAAGTGCAATTAGCTTTGTTGTATTTCACAACTAATTTGGGATTACGATTACACTTGTCATTTTGGTGTTACTCACTTGGGTGTACCTTCTTTGCATAAGATTCAGTTAGGTTATTGCTACTTGTCATTATCCTTTTTTCTATGTTTTTTTGGGCCTTTCTTCTTGATGACTTGTTTGTGCATCCGTGTTTCTTTTACAGGTTGTATACTTGTGCTTAGAAATTTCATTGACCTCCAGTAGGACTGAGACATTAATTGTTTGTTGCACACTTCTGTTTTATAGGAATTAATTACTCTCATTCCTAGGAAACCTTGTATTATATTATTGCATGCATTATGAGTTATAACATTTATTGTGGTATCGTCTGTCCTCAGGGACTGACTTGGTTTTATATTTTATTTTGGGGTGATTAGCATCTATATACTAACTTGACCTGTATAACATGCGTATTTTTTAAAATTTTACATTGCATCAATACCTCCAATTTTATTTTTATCAATGCATGTGTATCCTAAGAATGTAACATGGATGACAACTACGGGCTAGATGCACAAATGGAGCAAATTTGTAGGCTATACTTGCAGTGGTATCTCAATAAAAGTACATTTAACTGTTAGAACTTCTAAGCTCTTCAGTTGAATGTGATGTCGAAGACAGTAAGAGTAGTCATACATTGCGGAGCAAATTTTGAGGGTACACCTACAATGGAAAAATTGGTATACATGTAATACAGAAATTTTGAGGGTATACACGTAAATAATTCTTTATTTATATGACATCATCATCCCATCCTAGTAGTTGGTGCTTGGGGTGGTTGTTTTCTATCAAAATACGTTACTAACAAAGAGGTATTTCCTGTGCAGTTTTCATGATCAACCAAAACCTCTTTGGCTCTTCTAGTACCATTTAGTGCAATATTATATGGTTTTGAAAGATTTTTACACTAATTTGTACTTGTTTTATTTTATGTAGTGAGACGTGAGATCAAGATGTTGCCATTATTTATGCATCCTCATATTATTAGGCATTACGAAGTTGTAAAAACACAATCACATATATTTGTAGTTATGGAGTATGTAAAATGTGGCGAGTTGTTTGATCACATTGTAGAGAAGGGTAGACTTCCTGAGAATGAGGCTCGCCGCTTCTTTCAGCAGGTGAGCCTATACCCAACAACGATGCCACGTGCTACTTATTGTTGTAGTGGAAAATATATTGACTTTCTTTAACTTTTATCTGATATTATGAAATTGTGTCATAACAATTGTCTACATCCTTCAGGAAGCATGTATATGGCTGTTAGTTCCTTCATTTTTTTATCAACTTACAAAATCATCCACTGAACATCTGAATTTTACGTTCTTTAGAGATGATCTTTAACAAAGCTTTTTTTTTTTCTGGTTGAAACAGATCATCTCTGGTGTTGAGTATTGCCACAGAAATATGGTGGTTCACCGTGATCTTAAGCCAGAGAATCTTTTATTAGATTCAAATCTAAATGTTAAAATTGCTGATTTTGGCTTCAGTAATATCATGCAAGATGGGCATTTCTTGAAGACAAGCTGTGGGAGTCCGAATTATGCTGCACCTGAGGTATCAGTATATGATGCGGGGCCACAAAATGTTCTACTAGTGCTTAAGTATGTTTATGTGTAACACATTTTTTAATAATATTTTTCCCTATATACACTGTAGGTTATATCTGGTGAGTTATATGCTGGTCCTGAGGTTGATGTTTGGAGCTGTGGGGTAATTTTATATGCACTTCTTTGTGGCGCTCTTCCTTTTGATGATGAGAACATACCAAACCTTTATAATAAAATAAAGGTACCGAAGTACTTAGTGCTTTGCTGTCTTACTTCCTCAGTTAATGTTCATTCCTTTAGGTTTTCTTATGCAGAGTGGAATATATACACTTCCTAGTCATTTGTCACCTGGAGCACGGGATATAATTCCAAGGATGCTTTTTGTTGATCCCATGAAGCGAATGACTATCTCAGATATCCGCCAGCATCCTTGGTTCCAGGCTCATCTTCCTCGTTACTTGGCTGTGCCTCCTCCAAAAACATCACAGCAGGCAAAAAAGGCACGATTGTTTCTGAGATAACAAATGCCAATAATTTGGTGACTGTTAGTTAGGGCTTGCAAAATTGATACAGCTTATTGTGGTGTATGCTCTTGTTCAAGGGGTTCCAAAACACCAGCCTATCAACATGTTAAGACTTTTGTCTTTTGAATCATGTGGTATTTATAAATACCTTTGTGGAATATACCTACCTGTAGAAGTAACTAATCATGCATTCCAAGGATTTGGTTTATTTGTGGCATTTGGTTCTTTTCAAGTCATTTTTTTCAAAAAGTTTCAAGTCAAATTCTTTCTTGGAACTTTCTCTATACGTTAATTTTATTTTTTTTGAGAGCTGTGTTATTTGTAATTTTTTTTTTTAACGCATGATTCTCACTGGTTGATGTGCCATTGAATAATATTCTTTTTATGATATTTACTTGTTTAGATTGATGATGAAATTCTTTTGGAGGTGATCGAAATGGGTTTTGACAGGATTCATTTGGTTGAATCTTTGCTCAACAGAGTCCAGAATGAGGTATCACTGAACCTTGTGAACATTGTTGGCCCAAGGGAATGACTTTGTTACCATTTTGCTTGATGTATTCTCCTTTTTTGCCAATTTTAGGCAACCGTTGCGTACCACCTGCTTCTGGATAACCGTTTTCATGTTTCAAATGGTTATTTGGGTGCTGAATTTCAGGAAACTGTGGTATGCACTAATCTACTTTCAAAGACTCATATAAATAAATATATTAGTGTTCATTTTCTTTCATGTGTTACTACCAGGTCCGTGGCTTTCCTCGCTTGCAGATATGTGAAAATCCAGCACTAATTATTCAGCATGTGCCAGGACACATGGATCAACAAGGACTTGAAACAAGATGTCAATTCACTGCTGAGAGGAAATGGGCTCTTGGACTTGAGGTATGTTTTTCCCTATCCTGACTTTTTGTTATTGAGTGGCAAAAAAATTTAATCTGCAAAACTATCTTGCCTCTTTTAAAATCTGTCATTTGTTGCACTTTATCTTTCACCATTTAAGAGAAAACCTTTCCCAATTTTTGATAGTCTCCAGCTCAGCCGTGTGAAGTAATGATGGAGGTTCTTAAAGCTCTGCAAAAATTAAAGGTCAGTTGGAAAAAAATTGGACATTACAACATGAAATGCAGATGGTTTCCTGGCTTTTCTTGCCTATCTGATGGCGTTCTCAACCACCAATTTCATTCTAATCATGGTTTTGTCGATGAATCAACCATTGTTGAGAATGGCAATGCAGCCTCAAAGTTAGCTAATGTGGTAAAATTTGAAGTTCAGGTATTATCTCATCTGATGGCTCTTTGATTTTGATGCCCCTCACTTTTCAGTTTGTTACAAATCCTTCTCAGTTTTGAAAATGTATATAGAAAACTCTTAATCATGTTTTATTATAGATTACCTCTCCTGCCAGTTACTCAAATGTAGTTGGAAGCCAATATTCATGGCTTCAAAAGGTACAAGCACTAACCCTTATTTTTACAGACTAGGTAAAACCCTAATTCACCAAAAAATGGTTTATATAATTTGTGATATGTATTTATTACTAAATAATGACGATATTATTTATTTCTTATTAATAAGTAACATTCTTATTAAATCATCTGAATTGAACGGTTTTGATGTTGCAAGTGTGGTCATTGTAGTGGCAGCTGGTTGCCATTCAGCCATCAATCCCAATTTTAACTTCTCTTCCGGGAGAATTTGACAATTATCTATTTGATCTTTTGGTTTTCTTTGCACCGAAAGAATGTTATGATGGTTATTGATACTACAGTGAATCGAGAAAGTGAAATTTTATCTTGTTTCAATTGTGTGGCCTCCCCTTCCTAAATGCTTCTGCTTCAGTTGCACGTACTTTTTTGTTGGTATTTTGTAGCTTTACAAAACTAGGGAGGAGAAGTACCTGCTGGACCTGCAGAGGCTAAACGGCTCGCAGCTTCTCTTTCTGGATCTGTGTGCAGCTTTTCTTGCACAATTACGGGTGCTATGATGCTTTCCACCCTGATGTCTTACAGACACCAGTCCAATGGCTTGTGTCATCTGCTGTGAGCACGAACTTAATTCCTAGCTCACGTATCTTAACCATACACGCTCAAGGTAAAGACAGTGTGAAGGCAAATGGTTGGTGTTTTCAATTGTCTCTCC